>JAJOZX010003280.1:380000-387500 GCA_023014485.1 Bathynomus jamesi
TTATTCTTTTGAAACTGGAGAAATCACAGTCCCATGGGCCAATCAGTGGAGTCATTATCAGCTGTCCAGCAATTAACATATCCTTGATGTCGCAATTTAGGCATTCCACCGACCCTTGACTGTGTGGATGTCTAGGCTTACCGTGAACTATCAAGAGGTGAGGCCAAAGAAGCTTCAATTCTGTTATGACAGATGATGTAAATTCACTACCATTATCACTCTTGTAAAATTTGAGGTGCCCCAGACATCAAGAATATATCCATTAGTTGAAATGTAACCTCGGCGGCTCGCTTTGAGGTCAATGGGCGTAATAGACAATATTTAGTAAGGTGATCCTGGTACACCATAATCCATTTGTACTGCCCTTTGGCACATGACTGCGTGTCAACAAGATCAACCTGGGCTCGGGATCCAAAATCTTTTGACAAAATTGGTAATAACTGGTTATAGAGTATAACTGGTTTATGCCAACACCTGGCATAAACCAGTTATAATTTAGTCAATGTGAATTGACTAAAACAATAAATAGCCGAATCACGAAAAATAGCCAAATTACTCGGACAATTATTCAATTGTAATTCATTTAATGCGTTAAATAAATAGCCGAATTATTCAGACAATTTGTAAATTGCCTGGAATTTTTAGGAAATTTATAAATTGACCGAGTGAATCGGGTATTTTGTAAATTGCCTAAATATTTCAGTCATTTTATAAATTTCCTGGTTTTAAACTTTGACTGTAACATATACACAGTAGGTTGACGACAGTAAATAGACACCTTTGGTTTTCCCATAGTTTTCGATTTGATAATAAAAGTGAATAAATGATAATGGATTTATTGAATAAATATATTTAAAATCGTGTTATTTTCCCCTTTCCATTATGTAAAGGTGACACACACACACACACGTTCTTTGGCATTCCATTGATCATCGTGGTGTTTATTTACTTTTATCAACCCTCTGTACATATATTGTTAACCGCATGTATACTTAAGCATACTGAAAGTATAAATTGTTAATGTGAAAGGTAAGTATATATATATATATATATATATATATACTGCTAGTCATACTCTTTTACCCATAAATCGCTATGAATAAGTTTTGTTAATCGTATACAGGACTATATGTTAAGTCAGTGGTCGGTAAGCTTTATGTAATAGCGGGCTAGATTAGCGCAACTTGGATATATGACGGGCCGGAGTGTATAAATTAGAATGATGCCGATCTCTGTATGGAATAAATTTGATTTTTTATTATAAATATAACCACGTAACATCTGATACATATATACGAGGTTGTTCAAAAAGTAAGTTTTGCGGAAACTGTTTTATTACGAGGCGAGTAATTATTACGAGTATTTCAACAATAACTTATTTCTACTTTTCTACATAATCACCAAACAGATTCAAACATTCGTCGTAGCGTGGGACGAGCTTTCCGATGCCGGTCGAGTAAAATGTAGGGTCCTTGGTTTTTAACCCCGCTTCTGCATCAGGATCGTTTTGAAATTGTTTGCCTCCGAGGTGTTCCTTTAGGGCTGGAAACGAATGGAAATCGCTTGGTACAAGGTCGGTACTATGGGGGAGATGATCCGTGACTTCCCAGTGGAACGATTCCAAAAGTTGGCGTGTTTGATTTGCAGTGTGAGGGTGTGCATTGTCACGCGAGAACACCACACCCGCAGTAAGCAAAGCGGGACGTTTTCTTCTGACAGCCGTGCGGAGTCGCTGTACCAGTTGATGATGCGATCTTGAATTTTTTGGTTCGTGGTGATCCCGGATGTTGCCCCACATGCCCAACAAAATATTGTTGTACTACCCTCAACATTATTGTACTATGCATAATGCATCAGTAATTAACCATATAAATTTACCTTTTGAACAACCCTCGTGTATATATATTTTTAAAAAACTTTTATGCGCACATGAGGGTAAGTGATACTTCAATGAGGGTAAGTGATACTTCAAAAACATACTAGATAGACTTGGATACAATACTAAGCCTTTTTGGAAGCTTAATGTTCGCTAGTCATTGTGAGCATTACGGTTGCAGATTGTGTTAACGTTAACATTCATGTTAGTTACAGCTATACCCTCATAGACTGATGCAAATGATCATCATTCAGTCTAGACCCGAACTTAAATTTCATCAATTTCATCTTTGAGAAGGTTTGTTCACGAGTAAATGCGGCCAAAAAGTGTTATTATGCTCGTAGCAAAGCGTTTTATTTGCAAATATTTTGTGATTGAGTTGAATGAAATGTCTTCGCGGCCCGTACGTTGCCGACTCCTTCCCTAAGTTAATAATTGTATAAGGTTAAAAGAATATGGTTAACGTTTCTCCTAGCGAAGCAATGAGACATTCACATGTTAATGTTTAATATTAAATGATAAAAGAATTACTTAATTACTTTGACCGAAATAACTGCAGCGAAATTTGAACGCATAAAAATTCTGTAGAACCCATTTCAGGAGATTACAGTGTATATATATATATATATATATATATATTTTTTTTTTATTAGGGTTGTTTAACCTCCTCCGCAACATCAAGGTCATATGATGGAAGGGACCTACAGCTTTACGTGGGATCCGATCCGAACCACATAATCTACTACATAATCTGAGCGCGGAGGACGTTCTCCCATCCAACTACTACCCAGACCCAATGTCGCTTAACTTCGCTGATCTCCGGGAAGCGGTGTTACGACATTGGCCACGACGTGGTCCTCATATATATATATATATATATATACACACACATGGGGTTAGCCCTGTTCAAAAATCAACGTTTTCTTATTTTCATAGGTTTCTGTACTTTTTCCCATGCTTTTTGACCTGAAAAGGCCGAAAATCACAACCATTTTGACCTAGGTTGTTGGGAAGCATTGCCGCATGGAGCTTTAAGTTTTCTGCCTTGAAATCGGCCAAAAGCACCAGTTCTGGGGTCCCTTGAATCATGTTTTGCACTATAACTTTTTATCTAAACAAGATAGAGCAACAAAATAGGCACCAAATTAAAGTGTTTTTAATCCTCTTTCTAACTTATACAATTATGATAGTCTTGGAACAAGAAATGGCACATTGGTACATACAAAGATTTCAGAAATATCACAAAATTCGTTTTCTCACACTCAAGGCAGACAAGGCGCCTTATTCATGACACAAATTTGAGATTAACATTTTGTCACAAGTCTAATCGATCAAGAAGTGAAAGCATTACATGATGATTAATTTCATAATGACATTTACACAGTCAGTTGTTGAGAGTTTGTTTCTTGAAGCTGTCAAAGCGGCGTCTGTTGAACTCCACAGCTTGAAGGAGATAGTCCCTTTGCTTGGCATCTGTTGTTATGACATTTGCAAAGTCGCTCATCATCTTGACACCACGTTCAGCAATGTCATTCACCGCTTTCAGATTCTTAACATAGTCCAACGCTTTTCTGTAGTCCTCATTCTGTGGCCAAGACGTGACAGGTTCCAGAAGCCACTCGGATCCAATGTTCAGTGTGTCCAGCAGGAAATGTGATTCTGGGCCAATGAGATCAACCATGGTGGTCTTAGCTGTGACTCTCTGGAATAGAGGCTTTCCTGTTCTGAAGCTGTCTGGCTTCTCAGTGGCATGTAACTGGGCAGAAATGTCGTGATTCAATGTGTCACTCAATCTACTGCTGAACAGGGCAAATGGCACGACTTCCTGCGTCAGGTACCATTTGTGGTTTTCCATCTTATTAAGTACTGCATCAGCAAGCTCTGGGTCAGTTTTCTTGTACTTCAACATGTCCTGGATTAGACTTAGATCATTCACGGGAGCATCTGCAGCAGAAATTGACATCATCCATACAGGAGTGTAGAACAGCGCAAGGAAGGTGTTGAGTCTTTCCAGCTTTGATACAGTGTCTTCGTCGTACTCGATCAGCTGTATTGCAGATGACATCACATTCCATGACCTTCCTTGGAAACGTCAAAGTCACACTAGTCACAGTGTCTTGATGGTGAGAACATCCAGGACGAGGCTGATGGTAATCCATGTCCTCTGTGTTAGCGTCGTTGTCAGTTGAGTCACCCCAGGTAATGTCATCCACGTGAACAACTGCCTCTTGTTCTGCTGCAGCTGTAAAATAGTACAACATGTTAAGACAGTAATTGTTAAGTACATGCTAAATATCGCAATGGAGTAAAACTTAAAACTTTTTGTGACGTTCAAAGTAATTAGTTTTACCTTGTTCTTGTCTATGCTGCAGTCTTTCATTCCTCGCTGCTTGCTGCAGGGATCTTGTCTAAAAAATCTTGTCATGACCAGACATATGACCTTTCCTCTCAGTCTTTTGGTCTTCGTAGAACCTGATATCCTCATCTTTCTTCTCTCTGGATAACAGTCTGTTGTTCTGTATTTCCTGGATTGCATCTGGAGCTCCTATATCGAACAGGCTGTCTAATTCCAGCACAAATGCTCCTCTTTTTCCTCCAGGGTTACTTGCTCTTCCTTTGCTTTTCACCAGAGCACGATGTTTCTCATGTAGTTTCATGAAGAGCTTCATTGCGTTGTACTTGGTCATTATCTTGATCCTAGCCATCTGCCAGAATGGGATGATAGATTCAACTGTTTCATCTGCAAGGTCTTGAACCATGGGCCTCCCTGCATTTTCCGGTAAATTCTGAAGATTAAGGAAATACTGGAACGCCTGTCTGTTGGTGGGAAGCTGGGAACCACTGATAAAAGCTGAAGGGTATCCAACCAGGAAAGTTTCAGTGAGAGATCTGGTAGATGGCCCAGTTGACACCTGCCTGTGGACAGTACGTGGAGGTTCTGAGATATCAACTGTGCGCCCACGGAGCTCCCTCAGCTCCTTGCTTAATGCCATTGTGAAGTTGTAACTTGTAGATGGTTTTCTAGATTCTGATTGAGTTTCTGTTGTTTCCTGAAAAATGATAGATAATTATTATTATTATTATTATTATTATTAATTATTATTTATTTATTATTATTATTATTATTATTATTATTTATTAATTTTATGCTCTTTCATTTGATACCTAATTTGTTGCTCTATCTTGTTTAGATCAAAAGTTAAAGTGCAAAACATAATTCAAGGGACCCCGGAATTGGCGCTTTGGCCGATTTCAAGGCAGAAAATTTAAAGCTCCATGCGGCAATGCTTCCCAACATCCTAGGTCAAAATAGTTGTGATTTTCGGCTTTTTCAGGTCAAAAAGCATGGGAAAATGTACAGAAACCTATGAAAATAAGAAAAAGTTGATTTTTGAACAGGCCTAAGTCATGGGGTGTCCATAAACTATCTTTCCAAAGTGGCCCTCATATATATATATATATATATATATATATATATATATATATATACACACACATGGGGTGTCCATAAACTATCTTTCCAAATTCAATTGAAATGAATTTGTAAAGATAATAATTTATGGAGACGCAAAAACTTACGTTGAAGGAGCGGGTAGCACTGAATCGAATCTATCTTCCCAAGTAGATGTAATTTTTTGCTTGGTCGCGAGGTCCTCTTGAAGCATTTGAATGAGATGATCTTTGCCAACCATTTCCAGTTTTAGATTTTCATTGTTTTTCTCCAAAGATTTCAGCTGTTTCTCAGTTTCTTCCAAAGTAAGCAAAGCGAAGTTGGCATCATCGTTTGATCTCAATAAATGGTATTCTAGTTCGTTCTTCTCCGATCGTAGTTTCATAATGTCGTTTATGTAGTGAATGAACGATAGTTGGCCTACTTTTAGTTCCTTTTTCAACGTTTCCTCAATTTCTTCGGAGAGATTTTTTTTCGATTTGTAGATTTCCTTTTTTGTATATTCTCTATTAAGAGAAATTTTTAAATTTCTTATAATATGATGCATTTTCTCAGTGTCTAAAGGTTGTTTGAAGTTGTATAACGAGTATTTTTCTAAGCTTAAACTTGAATTTGAATCTTCATCCGTTATCGAATCGAGTGAATTTAAATCAGGTTCCGAAAACGGGTCTGCGGCGTTGTTCTTCGGAGTCTGAAACGTCTCTGGAATCGTTTCTTTCATCAATGAATCCATTTCATTAACGAACAGTTTTCTTCTGAAATCTGAAACGCCAGCGGCAGGAACGTTTTCTTCGGTGTCTGAAACGTCATCGGCAAGAATGCTTTCTTCGGTGTCTGAAACGTCATCGGCAGGAACGCTTTCTTCGGTATCTGAAACGTCAATGGTAGGGACGTTTCCTTCGGCGTCTGAAACGTTGTCGGCGAAAACGTTTTCTTTTGAGTCTCCAAAGAGCATTTTCTTAAGATCTGAACCGTCACTTTCCCTCTTACGTTTTGACGCGGTTTTTCCTGAACCGGAACTATCTGTCGAACTTTCGCTTAATTCCTCCCTTTGACTTAGGCTCGCATTCGCTTCCCACAATTCCTCGACCTGATGAAGGGTTCCTCTTCTCCCAAAAGTTCCTCCAAACGATAAGTTGGGTGAAAGTTCAGAACTTTTTGAGTGAGAACTTGATTCGACGGAATTCAGTTCTTTCGACGTTCGTTGCTCGTCATCCGGAAGAGGCGTTTCCGGTTGTTGACTAAAATTTGGCTCGTTTATACTTTTCGAATCAATTGCTTCCTGTCGAGATCCTTTCGTTTTACTCGATCTTTCACTAGTATTCTTCAGAACAACGGGATCGAGTGTAGCTTTATCATTATTACCAAAGCACTCAGTCGCATTCACCGCTACGTCGGTTTCATCTTCTTTCACTAACTCTTCAATCGATTTTGTAGATTCATTTTCTATATCGAAATCTTTCGACTCTGTCGCGTCTGAAGAACTCTCAGCAGCTTCCTTTTCAGTCGCCGCCCGTTCTGTCGTGTTCGGGTCTCTCGATAAGTCTTCTTTACTCTCGAAAGACTTTAACTTCTCTCGTTTGTGGGGACTGGAAGAAGTTTGTTCAGGTAAAAAGATGTCGTTTCCGTCGTCATCGTCGAAAGAGATCTCGCTGGACGAGTTCGCGGTTTTCTTCGATTCACATTTCGAAGAATTCGATGCTCCCGAGCCATAATTTCCGTCATCTAACGAACCTTTTTCCTCCCTCGAATCAATATCTAATTTCCCTTCTTCTTCTTCTTCTTGAGCGTGTTCTGACTTGCTTAAATCGTTGTCACTTTCGGAAAGCAAATTGGGGGAACTCAAATTGGATTTCAACTCTGATTTTTCTTCTGTCAAATTAGGTGTGCTTCCAAATGATCGAGGGGGTTTGGGGGGCCCGATGGTCGAAGTACTCGGAGATCGGTGCTTTCTAGAATCGAAACTCGCGACGTCACTTTCGATGGAATCGTTGGAAACGGACATGAACCGAGATAAATTTATTTTAGTTTTCGGCGCCAAGAAACTTTCCTCGCTCGATTCATCGTTCCAAGTGTTGTTGTTGGCAGATCCCTCATCCGAGTTAGCATCGACGAATTTACTCTCCTTTACGTCCTTACTACTAGCGGCGCTGGTCCCTAAACCCAACATAGT
>JAJOZX010003280.1:392500-522500 GCA_023014485.1 Bathynomus jamesi
GATGTCTACCGTAATTTTTTTATCTGAAAAAAAAAGAGAGAGAAAAATTATTTCAGTGTGCATTTACAATTATGGAACTCAAAAATGAAGTTAATATTAAACAACCGAATTTAATTATTCAGTTATAAAAATTGGCTGCCTTATATAAAATTCAATGGTAATTATTGTCCAAATTTTGTATAAATCATCCAAACACATTTTGACTTATTAGGTTACAATCAAGCGCATGGTGTTTTTTTTTGGCGGACCCGTTATATATATAGGTATATATTATGCAGTGGGCATTAGATGGATCGATTTGAGAATTGCCTCGTTTGAGAGATTCTCATTCGCGGATTTCACACTCTTGGTCGAGGAATGAAATGGGAATGGCATTGAGGGGGAAGAGACTCCAGCAAAGGGTTACGAACGAGGCCATTTTCCAGCGAGAGTCAGAATTATAAATATCAAAAGGGACTTTTGAAGCAATTTTTTTATAGATAAACGGATAGACAGACAGACAGACAGACAGACAGACGGGTAAAGAGCGAGGGAAACATTACGCCGTCTCTTCATCCTACCCCCGCCCCCCCCGAGCACTATTTACTTTATGTTGAAGAAATATGTGCGTTGCCCGAACGTGCCCTTTCTCCACTGCCCTCAGAAAAGGTGTCTTTCCATCCTTGTCCTTCGCTTCAGCGTTTGCCCCGGAACTTAGAAGGAAGGAGAGGGACTCCGGATTCTCCCCGGCAGCGCATAAATGGAGGGGAGTTCTTTCGTCCTCATCTTCAGCGTTGACATCAGTCTGGAAAGGAAATGAAACATTTGGAAAAGTAATAGCTATTTTATGATATATATATATATATATATATATATATATATATATATATATATATATATATATATATATATATATATATATATATATTACAGGAGATAAATCCCGTATATATATATGGGTCTTTTCCATTTTATGGGAACCACCATTTTTTTAAATAAATATATTGTTCTGAAGCATTTTTTTATGCTGATTCCAAATATATTATTCTTTTGCAGGAGAAATACAAAATAAGAAAGTTATAGTCATTAATATTTTATTATTTATACGATATTTCTTTATTTTCTCATATTGCATAGTTTAAGTTAGATTAGGTTAGATTAGGTTAGGTTAGGTTAGTTAGGTTAGTTAGGTTAGGTTAGTTAGGTTAGTTTAGTTAGGTTAGGTTAATTGTTTAAAACTTAATTACCTCTCTAAAGTAATTGTTATAATCCACGATTGTTCCACGATTGTTGCTAGCTAAATTAAGTTATAATTTTCCATATTGTCAAGTCGAAGCAAATATTTTCATTCAAGGTAAATTAACAACTGATTTGAACTATTAGAAATAGGCTATTAGGCCCTAACTGAGCTTACGATGACGTTATCGTACAAATGACGTCATCGTGGCATATCATATAAATAATAAAAATGTATTGACTATAACTTTCTTATTTTTTATTTCTCCTGAAAAAGAATAATATATTTGGGTACTTTCCTGTTAACGGGAATACCCTAAAATAAGTTTTGTTTGTTTGTTATGTATTTTTGCTCTCGTCATTTTCGTTTAAACTAACGAAAATATCACAACTTAACCTAACCAATCATCAAGGGCGTACAGTTGACCTACCGGGCATAGAGCAAAAATACAAACTTTTTTTTAGGGTATTCCCGTTAACAGGAAAGCACCTATATTTGGAATCAGCATAAAAAATGCTGTAAAACCATGTATTTATTTTTAAAAAATGGTGGTTCCCATAAAATGGAAAAGATCTATATATATATATATATATATATATATATATATATATATATATATATATATATATAAAGCTTTATTACAGGAGATAAATCCCATATATATATATATATATATATATATATATATATGTTAAACACAGACCGTGCATGGAACAAGGAACTCTTCTGGGAAAATTAAATCCACTATAGTCCGAATAAGTAATGGTAAATGACAAATACCATAGTTTTTCTTTTTCATGATTTTAGCCCAACGTGGGCAACGGGTCTCTCGCAAAGAGATCCCATAAATATAGCTTCCCTCACCAGCTATCTGCAAAGCAGACAGGATCCAGCTTTGGGACATGGATCTAGGGTTTAAAGCAAGCCTAGATCCCTACATTCAGAACCTCTATATAAGTAAAAGACTCGTTGCATTCACGTCGGGTTGAAAAGTGGACGCTCAATGTCCCGGTTGAGGTTTAAGTTTTGGTTTTTTTTTGGCTAAAAATACAATAGTTACCCCCTTTTTCTTTGATTTATTCAACCCGACGTGAATGCAACGAGTCTTTTACTTATATAGAGGTTCTGAATGTAGGGATCTAGGCTTGCTTTAAACCCTAGATCCATGTCCCAAAGCTGGATCCTGTCTGCTTTGCAGATAGCTGGTGAGGGAAGCTATATTTATGGGATCTCTTTGCGAGAGACCCGTTGCCCACGTTGGGCTAAAATCATGAAAAAGAAAAACTATGGTATTTGTCATTTACCATTACTTATTCGGACTATAGTGGATTTAATTTTCCCAGAAGAGTTCCTTGTTCCATGCACGGTCTGTGTTTAACATATAATTGTCTCAGGGAACCATTCTGAATTTGTGTATATATATATATATATAGAGAGAGAGAGAGAGAGAGAGAGAGAGAGAGAGAGAGAGAGCAGCAACTATGTTTTGTCTGCTTAGTGCCTCTAGCAAAGATAAGATTAAGTTAGGTGTAACAAAAACTTTACCAGTTTTAGGGAATTTTTATATAATTTCGGCAGATGACAACACTGTAGCAACTTTTGATAAATTAAACCTGGACGATGGCCTGGAAGCACCCAGTTTTAAATCCATGCGAAAATGTGGGTGCAATTATGAAACAATGAATTGAATTATTTCTGCGCAATATTCGAAGAGATCATGACCTAAATTCAAGAGAAATGTTGGTTAGAATGCTTAAAGAGGCTTTGGAAAGCATCGAGATTGACGAAGAATTATTTGGTCAATTCGTTCGTTCGTTTTCAAAGTCGTGTTAAATTGGTGTGAGAAGAACGAGGAAAGAATATTGGTCGTTGTTGAGTCTTATCAGGTTTTTTAAACTGATCGAAATATTTTTCTCTTTATCCCCCAAAAGATCGGTAAAGAATCCGTTACACCCTTTAATTTTTTAGTGTAAGGGGTAAAGGGGTAACTTAATAAGAAAGTGATTACTTTCCAACTATTACGCGCCATTACCATCAGCATTCCACTCAGAAAGTGAGAAGGCGCGAATTAAGAATTGCCTTAACCTAATTAACCAAATCCAACCGAACCTTAACCTGAAAGAACATTAACTTAAACTATCCTTAACTTAACCTATCATTTACTTAATCCAACATTAAACTAACCTAACCGAGCTTAACAGCTTAATCTAACCCACGACCGGAGTAGGAAAGCCGTAAATGAAAGTGGGAATGTATATGTGGGAATATATATATATATATATCCCTTTGAAATTCTTGAAATGACAATTCCAAATTTGGGAAAACTGTATTTTTCATTTGGGACAACTTATTAAGGGGAGCGTGTGACATAAGTGCATACCCGGGGTATCTACCCCAATTCAGATAAAATAACATTATCAACGTCTCACCCGTAGGTTAAGTTAAATTAGGTTAAATTAGTTTAAGAGCGTCTCGATCAAAATGACGCATTGAGAATTAGGGTGTAACTCCGCTTCACAGGATATTTTCTACGAGCTCTGGAACGGGAATGAGGAGGATCAAAATTGGGTGAATACCTCTAAATAAAATGACAAATGTTTATCTCCACTACCTCAGAAGATGCGTCTCTCTCAAGAAACCCCTCTTAAGGGCTGCTCTCTCTCTCTTCTCTCTCTCTCTCTCTCTCTCTCTCGCCTCCTTTATTATTTGTCATAATCCTTTTGCGCAAATCGATCATAGAGACACCATATTTTTTCACTTTTATTTCATCTTTAATACGAAAGAGTGACTCTAGAATTTTTTTTCCTAATCCATCAAACTCTTCTTTTTTTTTATAACCCCCCCCCCCACCCACCCCGCCCAAGCCGGCGTTAAAATCAGTTCTTTACATCGATTTTAACTGATCTGATTTTTCATCCCTTCTTAAGGGTTGGTTTGTCGCGGCGCTTTCCTTCGAAGAAGAGAGATGGAAAACCTTTCCTTCACTTACCCCTTCGCACTAAGGCCGGCAGCACACAGTATCATCGTCTTACGATTGACGACTCGAGTCGCGCGTGATTTCACATTGACAGAATGGGAGCCTCGCGCACTGCAGCGACCGCGACTCGAGTCGTCACGACCCGAGTCGGCAGTCGTGAGTCGCGAGACGATCCCGTGTGCGGCCGGCCTAAGAGAGTATCTCCGCTATTTTTACTATATAGGTGTACGTATAACAATTCATGTATTTCAATTTCTCAGAATACTGCAAATTTTGAACAATCTCATTATTTGCTGATTGAAAACACGTGATTTTTTTTTTCCTTTTTCACAGTGCCAATGGCATTCATTTACAGTAGTTCTACTCGAAATTGAAAATCTGTTTGCTAATGTACGAGTTCATTTATCCTAATGCCTTATATTATAAACTTCCACTCGTTGAAAGTTTTATTTATATATATATATATATATATATATATATATATGAAAATTATTTCACGAAGGTAACACGTGAAAAATATTTATGATGAATAAAACCACGAAGGAAAGGAAACACAAAATGGTGCTCAAGCGCTTTCGTGAGTGTTCCTGAGGATGTCATTAGACGAAAGCGCTTGAGCACCATTTTGTGTTTCCTTTCCTTCGTGGTTTTATTCATCATTATAATATATATATATATATATATATATATATTATATATATATATATATATATACAGGGCGTCCCAAAAAAATGTATACACACTTTAACAGCTGATAGCTCAATTGATGTTTCTTTCTTTCCAAGTTAAACCCATTAGAATTAATAATGGCAGTCAGACTAAGCTTTGAACAAAGGAAATTCATTCTAAAATGCTACTGGAAGTGTGAAAACGCAGTTGAAGTGCGAAGACAGTTTAGGAGGGAGTTTCAAACAGATCCACCAACGCGACTTACCATCACTCGAATTAGAGATAAGTTTGAAGCCGATGGAACTGTTCAGAATGTCCACAAGAAGCGTTCCGGAAGACCACGGACATCGACAAGCCCCACAAAGCAAGAAAGAGTACTGGAAACGTATCACCAAAGTCCAAGAAAATCTGTGCGGCAAGCGAGTCGTGAGGTAGGAATTTCAGAATCGTCTGTCCAACGCATTTTGAAGCGCTGTCAATGGAAAAGTTACATTCCAAGATTAGTCCATGCTATTAATGAAGATGATGATGATCCGGACCGAAGAGTGGAGTATTGCGAGTGGTACTTGGCACGATGTGGATGTGGATTGGACGAAGGGGTTTCGTAGAATACCCTCCGCGTTCACCAGACCTCACACCACTAGACTTTTTTTATGGGGATACTTAAAAGACAAAGTCTACGCTATAAAACCTGCAACAGTCGCTGAATTGAGAGCAGCCATTGAACGAGAATGCACACAAATACCAAACGAAATGTTTCGTGATGTTTGCGATTCCATTGCTTCGCGTTATCAGCAGTGCCTGGACCAGAACGGACGTCAGTTTGAAAACAGGCTTTGACAAAACAATTAAATAATGTCTGTAGATTCTATTACATTTTGAAAATGAAATGTATTTTAATAAACACTGCCTTTATAAGTATTTAAAGTGTGTATACATTTTTTTGGGACGCCCTGTATATATATATATATATATAGCTAAGTTAGCTCTTTTATGCACGGAGAATAAAAGGAATACATTTCCGAAGTGGTTGCCATGGTAACGTACCTTCAGCAGGAATTTCTTTATTTTTGTTAAATCTCCGAGATAAGCCCATTTGTGGAGTTTGGTGAAGAGGGGATCGTCCGTTCTTAGAGGATCGCCGTAGTTGAGGGAAGGACCATTTGACGTAATGGAATGCGAATCGAAATTGACGTATGCTCCGTCATAAACTCTGATTATAATATCGAGGATTACTCGTTAGTTTTTATAATGCATAGAAAGACTGCAAAAAATTACGCACACACACACACACGCGGAATATCTCCTATACAAGCGTCGTTCTTTACGTTATTTATACTGCGTGTTCTTTGCAGTTGAATGTATATATATATATATATATTTTATTTTTTATTTTTATTTTGTAACAGGGGCATGTAGTGACTTTTGGATCATCAGTTGGGTTGTTGTATGGTATGTGATACGTGGTTGAATCTTATGCGCGTTTGGACTTGCGACTTTTGGTTGCTTGAAAGCAGACGATCTTAATATTGAAGTGTCAGAATTTGTATTCGAAGTGTGTAAAATTTAAAAAAAAAAAAAAAAAGGAAATAATTTTTATGGAAGGTTTCCGTGTAAAAGAATTTGCCTCTATTAACGAAATTAGATTTGCTCGAATTGAAACGGTAAAACGTAACGCGAATAGCCTAAAAACAACCCGGCCAGTCCTTGGCCCGAATTGAAACGGTAAAATGTAACGCGAATAGCTTAAAAACAACCCAGCCAGTCCTCGGCCTAGATAAATGGGAATGGTTTAGCGTAGGACTGACGACCTTGCCATAGAAAACATCTATTCTTACGGAAACTCGTGAAAGGCCTCGGATTCGGATGGATATAATGGTTGACGACGAGAATAGATGGACAATTAAAATGGAAAATCCTTTTAAAAATTGGCTCTTGGACCTTGAAGAGGTTGTATAGGGCGAGACACGCCAGATATAAGAGATACGAAAGTACGAAGTGGATGTTGTAGTATTACGAGAGATAAGATGGACTGGGCGAAATGAATGTAGAGAATGTACCATACTCTACAGTGAAAGAGACGATGATAAACATCAGCGAGGAGTTGAATACCGCTTGAGTGAAAAAGTGTATAGCGCGATGAAAGCGTCGTTCGAGCCATATAACGAATGATTGGCTAGAATACGACTAGGGTGTAAATGGTTCGAGCTATCCGTTATAGCGGTATATGCGCCTACAGGAGCTCGTAATGAAGAAGAAAAAGATGAATTTTACGATCAATTGCGGAATATAACGGATAAACTAAAACGACATTAGGTAATAATGATTGGGGGGATACGAATGCTGAAGTGGGACACGATACTGGTGCTTTCGCATCAGCCATTGTACAGAAAGTCCGCATGCAGAATCAAACGGAAATGGCGGGAGACACGCATCATTTGCTAATGCAAATAATATGGCAATCGGTGGAACAATATTCCCACATAAAGATACCCACAAACAGACATGGAAATCACCAGATGGACGAACTAGTAATCAAATTAACCATATACTTATTAATTAATAGAAAACTGCGAAGTTCGCTTCAAGATGCACGCAGCTTTCGAGGGACGGACTGTAATGCTGACCATTATTTAACTATTGCGAACGTTAAGATCAAATTAAATTCTTTGTATTTTCTCTGATGGTGTCGATTTTTTCACTTTTATTTTGTCAAATTAAGAGATCATAAGATGAAGATTAAATACCAGACTAATATAAAGCATCCTTTTAACATTCTTCGCGTGATAAGTGATGAGGACAATGAGTGAAGAAGTCAATGAGAAATGGAGAGAGTTCGAAAAGATGGTTAAAGAGGCTGCGGAAGAGGAGATAGTACGTACAGTGAGAAAAAGAAAAAAATCCATGGTATGACAATGAATGTAGAGATGGCGTACAGGAGGGAAGTAGAGTGAGAGAAAAGTGGCTGCAGAGCCACAAGATAACGAACTATTACGAGAAAATTATAGAGGTAAGTGTAGAGAAGCGAAGAGAATAAGAAGAAGAAGAAGAAAGAAAAAAAGAGGTACTGTACTATATATCTAGAACTTGAAAGTATCGACAATGATGGGAGGGAGGGAAGAATAAAGAAAATTACTAAGGTATTAAAAGACTAAAGGAAAGATATGAATCTAGAACAAGTATGATAAAAAGGGATGGAGAAACGAGGACTAAAAAAGAGAAAGTAATGAAATGTTGGTAGGATTATTTTTGAGATTTATTAAATAGGCCACATCCTGAGCTGATGACTGAACAAAATATTTATAACGGAGTGGAATTGAAATTGGAACCCACGAACACAAACGGAAGTTTCAAAGCTATTAAAAGCTGGAGAAATGATAAATGCTCAGAGATAGACAACATACTCGCTGAACTGTGGAAATATAAAGGAGAAATAATAGAAAGGAACTTCGTAATCTATCGAGAATAATTCGGGAAAAGGAAGAAATCCGAGAGCATTGGAATGGGGGAATAAACATACTGATACGTAAGAAAGGGGATAAATTGGTATGTAGTAATTGTAGAGGAATAAGTCTACTACCTACCGCTTATAAAATATTTACCAAAATATTATATAATAGACTGGAAGTATACTCTGAGGAGATCATTGGAGAATATCAGTGCGGTTTTAGAAGGGGACGATCAACGAGTGACCAACATTTTCCGATAACGCAACTGATGGAGGTCCGGTGCTAGTGTCTCCGAGCAACTGATACAATGAGAAACGGATGGAGAAATATTGGGAGTATAATAAAGATCAATTACATTTGTTCGTAGATTTTAAACGAGTTTATGATAGTGTTCACGGACCATTAGTGTGGAACATACTAAGAGAGTCTGGTATCCCAGAGAAGTTAATAAGAATCACCAGAGCGTGCTATTAAAGGCGGTAAATACTCAGAGTTGGTAACAAATTAACAAACCCCTTTGGGGTGGAGAGTGCACTAAGATAAGGATGCATATTGTCTCCCCTTTTATTTAATCTTGTCATGGAAAATGTGGCTCGGGAAGTGACGGAGAATCCTGAGGGGATAACGCTGAATAATGTGAAGGTAAATAACCTCTCCTATGCTGATAATGTTGACTTGATGGCGCAGAGTATTCAGGAGATTACATTACATTACATTACATTTCATTTAGAAAACATGAAGCCACTGGGGCCTATCGAGGTTATTCGAGTCATGAGCTAATAATAATAGAATCCTGCAAGACATCAATCTCGAGTCAGCTAACTAATGTACAACTATTTACTACTATCAAAGTACGGTAGCTTACAAACTTAACCTAAAAATATACAGCATTTATAATCTACAAACTATCGCTCTCATCCATGAAAGAGTCTAAATTTTTCTTAAAATTAACTAATGAGCTACTGTTTACCGCATCATATGGCAAGTCATTCCAAAAATCTACTACTCTATGACTGAAAAAGTATTTTCTTAGATCAGGTCTACAAGGCTGTTTTCTAATTTTCTTATTATGTCCACTAGTTATCCCATCCGTCTCTAGTGAGAAAAAGTTACGTACATCTAAATTGTCAAAACCTGAAAACATTTTGAACATCTGTATCAACGAAGTAAAACTAAAATTCTAGAGGTTTCAAGAAGAAATGCGCAGATTCAGGGACATGTTAACATCAGTGATTTAAATGTGGAGTGTGTGTGTGTGTGTGTGTGTGTGTGTGTGTGGAGACTTTTAACTATCTGGGATCAATCCTGACGAATGAAAATAGAATTGAAGTGGAGATTATGTCAAGAATTGCGGCAGGAAATAGATGTTCTTATCTATGGTCTATTAGAACTTATGAAAAGAAGGGGAATATTAAGGACTACTAAGATGAGAATGCCTAACACTAGAATCAGACCGGTGGTAGTGTATAGGTGCAAAACATGGGTACTTACGAAACAATGAGAGCAAAAATTACAAACTTTTGAAAATGCCATTCTGAGAAGGATAACAGGACCAGTATTCGATCGTGAAATGAACGCATAGAGAAGACATAATGAAGCGGTGAGAGAAATTACCCTGCAACCCACGACAACCAAAATTGTTAAATCATGTAGAGTAAGATGGGCCGGTCATGTGACAAGAATGGACGGGACGAGAATACCAAGGAAGGTATTAGTGGGAAATGTGGAAGGAGTGCGACCCCTCGGAAGACCGAGAAAGAGGTGGAGGGACCGTGTGCCGCAGTAGTAGTAGAATAGCCTAAAAGTTGTCCTCTGCAAAAGAGGACACGGAGTTGGGAGCCAGATCTCGCGACTTCCCATTAGTAACCTACTTGACGTGGTCTCTGTTAATAAACCCTGATCTTTACATTGTTTTGAAAACAGTTAAAATGTCAGTTATTTAAATATTTAATATCGTAAATTGTTTAGATTAGGTAGGGTTTCGTTCAGTTATTGAATGTATTTCTTTATTTAAGCAGCCTTATATTACAGTAAGTATAGAACTTACTGCACTTTGTCAACTTTCTTTATATTTGGAGAATCTATTTGTTTTGCTCGTGTATTTATCACTACAGGGTGGGCCGTAAGTTTCCATACATAGGAAAATTTAAATACGTGCGTCGGTATTTGGATCAGCAGTTTCCGGATGCTTGGATTGGTCGGCGTGGTCCTGTGGAGTGGCCTCCCAGATCCCCAGATCTCACCCCCCTTGATTTCTATCTTTGGGGGCACTTGAAGGCCATGGTGTATCAGGAAAAGATACGAGACATAAATCATCTAAAGGAACGTATCACCAACGCCATTACAAGCATAACGTCAACTGTGCTAATGCGTGTTCATCAACAGTGGGGAACACGTATTGAAATGTGTTTTCAAAACAATGGCAACCATGTAGAGCATATTATATAAATAAAAATGGTTGTCCATAAAAAAATGTTTATTTTTCCTATGTATGGAAACTTACGGCCCACCCTGTACATTTGTTTCTTAATTTAACGTTTTAGTGTTCCTAGTTTGAACAGTCTTGTCCTATGAAGGGGACATATACATATTTATTTACGGAATCTAGTTACAGTAACAATATATATATATATATATTATATATATATATATAAAAGCGCTAGCGCTTCCCTCGGATGATGAAATAGGCGACAGGTTGCATGTGTAACTTTACTCTATCGTAGTCCGGACTCCCAGATTGGAGTCCTGGTGGGGATATTTTGTATATGTAAGGAGTGCACGTACTTGTACATTTATTTGCATATATACTATATATAGATAGATAGATAGACAGATACATACATACATACATACATACTGACATAAAGATACAGATATGGTATATACATTATACAACCAAGCATAATTTTATTTAACATAATTTTAATGTGTATACTTAATAATATGTATAAAACATATAACAGTATCGTGTGCGTGCGTGCGTGCGTGTATTTGTTTGTGTTTATGTATGTGCAATGAATGTTTCTAACCTCATTTGTGTGTGTGTATATATATATTATATATACAGTATTTTTGTAAATAATAGCAAGGTTATAAAGCGAAGAATGACTCACTGGGAGACACCTTTCAAATAAATTTGACCTTGAACAATTTATTGCTTTTATATATAGGAACATCCATTTCATAAAAAAAATTATCAGACCATAAACTTGATTTACTTATAATAATACTAATAATAATAATAAAAATAATAATAATAATAATACTTGCTTCAGCAGTATTTATGGACCGTGAAATGTAATTGTGATTTTACATGAATGAAACTCCCCCACCTGGTTATAACATCACCTTTTTTCCAGGTACACAAATTACACCTGCAATTTGTGACAGATTCGATCGTCACTTTTTCCCCTCTCGATTGACGTGCCTCGAACTGACAAACTCAGCGGTCGAATTTCGTGGCTGAGTAAGATTAGGTTGGGTTACATATAAGTTAGATTAGGTTAAATATTAAGTTAAACAAGGTCAGATTAAGTTGTAGTTAAAGAAAAATTAACTAATAATACTGTTGTTTGGGGGGTTGTTTAATCTCTTTCGTAACGGAATAAGTCATGTGACGGAGGGGACCTACAACTTTACGTGGGATCCGAACCACGGGTCGCTACATATACATATATATATATATATATATAATATATATATATATATATAATAATATATATATATAATTAGACCCAACCACAACAACCAGTTTAAACGTTCACCTGGAGGACCCCGACTCCGATGCAGGTTTAGATGACGTGCGAGATGTCGAAGGATGGTTGGCAGTGTTGCTGTCGCTCGTTCTCTCATTATCTTCCCTCGGCGCCTTCTTCAGAGACCCCAGAGACCCCAAAGCACGCTTGAGTTTCTTCATTTGTTAACGTTTTCTGTAAATCTACGAGGAAAGATGAACTTATAAAATACTGTCGTATATACGCCATTAAAAAGAATTTAATAATTATTATTATTATTATTAATACTAATACTTATTATTATTATTATTATACGTTTATGCTACTACTACTCATAACGACTAATATTTGTAATTAAATTTCTAGTACTAACCGTGCGTCATCACTGATATCAAGATATTGAATCGATATAAAATACAGAGTAAAATAAACTCGTAAATATAAACATACTCATACGTTCAACTAATTATAACTTAACGATGAAAAATGGTAAACAAACCATAGAATTACGTTTACCTTATTTCATATTCCAAACCACTTCGCTTTTTTTATTAATATTTTTACACAAACACACTTTCGCAATCTTTCCATTTACAAACGCGTAAAAGTGTCACTGCAGAAAACTTCGTAAGCTATTTGCAACAACCTTCATTATTTCACAGTCGTAAGCTACTGGAATTATATTCGTATCACCTGTTATATTTATGTTTAGTTAGGATTAGGCCGTTGCTATGGCAACTGAAATTTGTTTGAAAGGTATTTGGGACACGTTCGCTCTCGTTAATGCACTAGCCTAAATTAGGTAAATTGGTTTATATATATATATCACCTTGAATGATCGAAGTATTAAACAAGAATAAAATGCTAATTTTTTTTAATATTATACATTCATAATTTGAAAAGATAAAAAAGTAAATAAATGTAAATTTTATTCATTTTGACTTCATATAGGGGCCTCCTCTCTCTCTCTCTCTCTCTCTCTCTCTCATATATGATATATATATATATATACACACATTCAACTGCAAAGAACACGCAGTATAAATAACGTAAAGAACGACGCTTGTATAGGAGATATTCCGCGCAAGACGAGAGAGAGAGAACGAAACAAATGAAAAAATGAGGTAACCACCCGGGAATCGAACCCGGGATCTTCCGATTGCCGGTCATATATGGGTAAATAGTGTACGTCTTATACTCGTGTATATAATAATATATATATATATATATATATATATATATATTAGTGGTGGATCTGATGTCAGTTTTTCAACATCTGCGGATGCGGATGCGGATATTTAGTTAATCTATCAATATAATATAGAATTATGAATATATGGCATAATTTTTCAAATTTGGTGATATTACTATTATGGCAGGCAATGCATAAGAATTAAAATTAATATTAATGTTTTCATTATGATAAAAATAATAACTTTCTCAAGAGTTTCAGCCACAGAAAATTCAATGAAACAAGTTTCATTCAATTTTCTGTGTTACCAGGTATTTATCATATATTTTGAGGTTTATATATTTGTTTGTTCATTAATAATTAATACTTTACATGAAATGTGCATGACTGAGCCTTATAAGCTACTTTATAAGCTAATTTAATTGTAAATTGCATAATTTATTAGAGGTAATATCCACATAACATCCGCAGTCAGAAGTGCGGATGCGGATGTTAAAAATGATGCGGATGCGGATATCCGGTCCACCACTAATATACAGGGTGGTGCAAAAGTCTGGACCCATAGGCAATTTACTATATAAAAAATATCTTTCGATTTTTATAATCAGTGGTTTACGTTAACAAACCAAGAACAATACAAGCGCTAAAGGATAACATCACAACAGAAATTGAAGCCATAAGAACGAATATTACTATGCTTACAAATGTGCAAAGGTCTTGTGTCAACCGAGTAGAAAAGTGTTTGGAAGAAGATGGACATCAATTCGAACACTTATTGTAAATTCTGAACTAGAACGTTAAATTTAATATAATTTAGTCACTGGTGTATGGTTAATTAATTTTCATTTCATAATAAACTTCCTGCAGGCCACACTTTTTTTCCATATAAACCGCCTATGGGTCCAGACTTTTGCACCACCCTGTATATACACACGAGTATAAGACGTACACTATTTAGTTAATCTCCAGTGTGGTTACGCCGTATCTGTATTGTTACACAGCTCCCCGTGAGATTAATAAAGTTAAGCGACATTGGGCCCGAGTTGTAATTCGATAGATGACCGTATTCTGCTTCCATATGATATAGCGGCCCGTGGTCGGGATTCCGTGCTAAGCCTGTAGGTTCCTTTTGTCATGACACTGGCTATTAATACGGAGGGAGGAGAAAATCATGTACCCCAGACAAAAAGTAAATGTTCACCGTATCATTTCTTTTATTTAATATTAGCCTTTATTCCTCGTTATAGAATTCAGTCGATATATATATATATATATATATATATATATTGAGGCTCCAGATTCTTTATCAGAAGACAGACAACACCTGTTCATATTTTACTTTTCATCGCTGAAAAACTTTATTTTTGTAAATGCTAGTATAGAACTTTATGACGATTTCCACTTGTGGTATCTTAATAAAATTTTAATGGCAAATATTTAACCTCCTTCGCAACATCTAAGGTCATATGACGGAGGGGACCTACAGCTTTACGTGGGATCCGAACCACGGGTCGCTACATAATCTGGGCGCGGAGGACGGTCTCCTATCCAACTACTCTCAGACCCACTGTCGCTTAACTTCACTGATCTCCAGGAAGCGGTGTTACGACATTGGCCACGACGTAGCCCATTATCATATACATATTCCCATATATATATATATATATATATGTGTGTGTATTATATATATATATATATTGCAAACTCACGAGGAAAAAGAAAAATGATTCCTTGTGAATTACATCATTCATTCATTTCATGTGCTTCATTTTGAAATTCATCCCATATATATATATATATATATGTGTGTGTGTGTGTGTGTGTGTGTGCTATGAAGCATTAAGTTAATCAATCTGGCACTCCATACGAATTGCAAGCACCCTGTGCTGGCCAAATACTTCTCGTCTCGGCACTCCGTGTCAGCCAAACTTTGTTCCTTTCTTCTTTCTGAATACTCTCTGACCAGACATAGGGCCTCGGCCTGGCCTCGGCCTCGAGGCCAGCCTCGGGTATATTTTGCAGGCCTCGGCCTCGGACGGTCGGACCTCAAAAGTGCCCTTGGCCTCGGCCTCGACCTTGAGGCCAGCTGTAAAGTGGAAAGGCCTCGTGACTTTCGTGAGGTCTTAGGGAATTCTGATTTGTTTTGTTCCGTAATTTTCAACCCCCGGTAGCGTTGGGGTGGAGATTCTTCAGGTGGGCGCGCTCGGGGTGGATATTCTTCAGGTGAGGACCATGACCGTATTATTCAGACAGGTGACTAGTCAGGCGGCAGTCTTTGATAAATACTATTCATTTAGGTGACCAACGCATTAGTGAAGGGTCACTGTGACGTTAGGTACATAAATATTATATATGTCGTGGAATATAAATATTATCCAGTCAGTCAGCAGTAGACCAATTGACTTAATGTAGCAAAACTAGTGTGGGAAAGCAATCTATCAGTTAGTCATCGGTTGAACTGAGTTAATTTCGTGTGTTTGTGTTATTTATGTGTGTAAACTATTGTACTTTATCTATTTCTATAACAAAAAATAAGCCAAATTAAAGAAGAATTCCACCTGGTATACTGATAACTAGCTACTAGCGTCGATAATTTTGTTTTTTGGCGTCGTAAATTGTAACATATAAACTTCTAAATAATATGATTTGAAATGAATATATAATATCGGATGCAAACAATAATTTTGCTAATATTGGCATTATAACTTAGATGTAAATTGTTATATTGTCTGCAAATAATTTTTTCGATCTTTTTCATTTACTTTAATAATACAGTATAAAGTATTATACATATAACTTTAAAAATGTCTGATAATGGATAATATCAGGTGCAAATATACTCTTGAATCAAATTACATATATAACATGTTGAAATATCAAGCGCAAATATATTCTTAATATTATCGTTATGATATTATTATTGTATATATAATTATATAGTAATGGCATGACATAAACTTCATACCCAGTGGCGTATTAAGGGGGAGGCCAAAGGGGGGCCAGGCCCCAGGGCCCAGCTGTTTCAGGGGCCGATATTTATAATGATATCAATGATAAATTTGGAATGCTCAACAATATCTCTCAACTAACTTCGGAGGAAGCACCAAAAGCAACAAAAAATCTGGCTAGTCCATTACCCAAATGAGGACAGCTTCCCATTTGAGTTTCAGCATTTTGTACTGTTTGACAAACAAACAGGAAATACTACAGGAAATTCACAAATTGAGGGCTGTTTTCCCAAATGCTTTCATTGCTTATCGCATTTATTTGCGTTTGATGATGTCAAATGCAACTGCGGAGCGTTCTTTTTCTCATTTTAGCATGATTAAAAATGTTAAACGTTAATTGCTAACCTAAAAGAAATTGCAAAGTCTGTCATTGTTATGCATAGAAAAGGATATTTTGCAGAATTTAAATACTGAGCTTGTGATTGGAAAATTTAGTGATATGAAGCAGCTCAAAAAACTTTTGTATACTGGTGGTGGATGATTTTGTGACCAACTTTGGTAGATTAGTAGTGGACTTGTAGTTGCGTAATTGGTTTGGTGTAATTGTAGCAGCTTGGTATTTGTGTAAAACTTGCATTATTTGATTTAGAAATAAATGGTTTTATTAATTTGCATGACTCGAAGATTTGTCTTGTTGAGGGACCCCAAGAATATTTTGGCCCCAGGGCCCAAAAATCCTTAATACGGCACTGCTTGCCAGAACAAGATTTCCTGGGCACCATACAATAGGCCAATAACTTTTTATTTCTCATTTTAATATACCCGCAATATTTCAAGTACTCATAATAACATGGAAAGTTATGATGTGAAGATGATCTAGCAAAATATTTTAAGAGTGTACTAACTCACGGAGTGTTGATCGTATAATTTATGAATGGCTACAATTATCACACACGATGAAGGTTTGGGAAAGGATTATAGAGAAAAGGTTAAGAGAAGAGACAACCGTGGGGGAAGAGCAGTTGGGTTTTATGCCAGGTAGGGGAACAACTGATGCGATTTTTGCACTGAGGCAGTTGATGGAGAAACACCGGGAGCGACAAAAGGGACTGCACATGGTTTTCATCGACCTAGAGAAAGCATATGATAGAGTGCCACGCCAGGAGGTTTGGAGGTGTATGAGAGAGAAAGGTGTGCCGGAGAAGTACGTTAGGTTGGTGCAAAGTATGTATGAAGGAGCAAGGACCCAGGTTAGGAGTAGTGTAGGTGTAACGGAATGGTTCCCCGTGAGGGTTGGTCTACATCAGGGATCTTCTCTGAGCCCGTACCTTTTTGTTTTGATTATGGATGTGTTGGCCCAGGGGATAAAAGATCAATCCCCTTGGTGTATGCTCTTTGCAGACGATATTGTTCTGTGCAGCAACAGGAGAAAAGTAGTAGAAAGAAAATTGGAGGAATGGAGGAGGGCTTTTGAAGACAGAGGGTTGAAAATCAGCAGAAAGAAAACGGAGTACCTGAGGTTCTACGAAAATCAAGACTCAGAAATTAGTTTAGAGGGAGCGAGGTTAAAGAGAGTAAGTAAGTTTACGTACTTGGGATCGACAGTGGCTGAGGACGGTGAGCTGGACACAGAAATAACACACAGAGTGCAATCTGGTTGGAAAAATTGGGAGAAAGTTTCAGGGGTGTTGTGTGACCGAAGAATAGGCGCAAGGGTTAAGGGAAAAGTGTATAAGACTGTGGTAAGACCGGCTATGATGTATGGGGCTGAGTCTTGGGCTATAAAGAAAGATCATGAGAAAAGACTAGATGTAACGGAGATGAGAATGCTGAGATGGATGTGCGGAGTGACAAGGTTAGATAGAGTAAGGAATGAAAGGATAAGGGGCACAACAAAGGTTGGAGAAATCTCGAGGAAGATACAAGAAAGTAGACTGAAATGGTATGGACATGTGATGAGAGGGGACGAAGATTATGTGGGTAAGAGAACGATGAATATGGAGGTGTATGGCAGGAGAAAGAGAGGCAGACCGAAGCGAAGGTGGATGGAGAAGGTGAGGGACGATTTGAGGGAGAAGGGTTTGTCGGAGGAAGAAGCCCAGGACCGGGCTGTGTGGAGGAGGCTGGTCAGAAACGCCGACCCCGCATAGAGGCGGGAACGGGCGAAGAGAAAGAAGGAGGAGTGTTATTAGCGACTCTAGCGAGCATTGCAAACAGAGCTACATTTGGAAATGCCTTATTTTTCTTAAGTTTTGCATTTTTATGTATCTTGACAATAAGAAGTTGTGGTCTTAAAGTCTACCAAAGATCATTAATGTAATTGTAGTTTGTACTGTATGTGAAAGATGTTTCTGATGTACGGTAGGCCTATAGGTATGATCATCATAACCCTCATACTGTATGATGGTACTTTAAATCTGGTACAAACTTTCAAGAACGTTATTGATATTTCGACAATCCACACCACTAACCTATGTTTGTTCTATTAACAATACTGGACTATTCAGTTCTCTATTCATTGTCACAATCAATTCTCTTTGTTCTAAGTCCCACAATGGTTTAGATATCTTTTCTATAAATATTTTAATGGCAAGCGATATTGTTTCATAAAAATAGGACCATGAAAATCCTTCACTTCTAATTCTTTAATATTCTTTAATAATCCTAATTTATCGGGTCTTTAACGTACGCACTATATAAAAAGTCCGATAATAAAGTTTTAATCTGGATTTTATGTACGTTATTAATATCTACATTGTCTACACGCTCATCTATAATTTTCTTATCATCATCTACAGCTATACAATCTCTACCGAAATTGGAAGTAATCTCCTTCGCAAAGTCCTCATTATCTATTTCCCTAATGTACGTATGATTTCCCTCGCGTAATTTTCTATTTACTTCTCTTCAGGAATGTAGTTATTATTTCATTAGGCTTCATATTACGTATCAATCCATTTATGCGATCGCAATTAGGTATAATTGAGAATAGTTGCGATACATCGGAATCTCGTCCGCCCTTTATTATCGGTTCATTACCTTGAATTTTAATATTATTACGCGATAAATTGTTTTCAGAACTAAATTTACATTCTCTTCTTCGTTAACACACGTTAATTAATTTATTTTATTATTGGGGTAAATTGTTAACGTCTAAAAACAATGTTTGGAAATGGGATACGATCATAGGAATTATCCAAACCGGAAGTAGTGAATAATTTCGATGGAATTTTATCGCTATTGAAATTTTCACCATCAATAGTCGTACGTAAGTTCGTCTCTATTTGACCTTCGGTAGAATTGTTATTATTACGTGGCTTTTGTTCGAACTCTTACAGGGTCTCCATTTAGGCAAACTTCAAATTTTTTTATCGTCACTTGATAAATTCGCACTATACAAGGTGTTTCAAAAGTTCAAAATCATAGAAATATTTATTTTTCAATTATATATATATATTATATATATATATATATATATATATATATATATATATATATATATATGTGTGTGTGTGTGTGTGTGTGTGTGTGTGTAGATATTAAAAATATTTCATATGATTCTGGACTTTTGAAACACCCTGTACTTCAGCCTAAAATTGCCTCCCAAAATCATTTGAATATTCTTTCGGAGAGTGTTAGTAACATATGCTATTACTGAATATGGTTTATCGATGACAATCATGACATGAATGATAGTAGTTTGTATAGTCCCAAAAAGTGATATAATTTATACTATTAACTCGCTCGATTTTGACCTTTGATTTATTTAAAATAAAAATGTATATTTAAATTTTTAACGAAAATTTAAGGTTTCCCCTCATAACTGCTCTTACCTTTCCCTTTACTGAGATATTTTGATAAAATATTTTTCATGAATACTGAAACTGTATCGTTCATCGCTGTTTTCTCTTTTTTCTTGTTATTTACTTCATTCCCACTATTTTTCTGAACACACTCAAGATCTTTTTTATTTGTACTGTTCACTTTATCCGATTCTTCGTATCTCTCGTAAAAGACTGTCTTATCAGTTACGCGTATCCTGTCTACGTTCTCCGAATAGCTCACTTTCATTCGTAATGTTTTTTAACATTGACGTATATTTATCCTTAAACGTGAGATCACATCCACGGGAAGTCCCTTATAATAGAATAGAATAGAATAGAATACCTTTATTAATAATAAAATAAATACAGTAGTCTTTTTACAACTTACAATTTTTACAATGACATAAATAATTGTGAAGCTCGACTATTTATTTTTTTTATTTTTAATTTGGCCCTTAAGCTTTAGGCTTTACTGGGCTCTCATTAAAAATAAGCAGCTAGCCGTTATAAATTAATAATAATAAAATAAATAAATAAGTAAATAAGTATTATTAATAGTTAAAGCCTGTATTTCAATATTAAACAATATTAATGGACAATATAAAACATTATTAGTGGACATTAATCCAAGATTTTTGTTAGTATCCCATTATTAATCGGGATTTTAACTTGGTTTTAAACAAATTTACATTCGCAATATTTTTTATATCGGCATGCAAGTCATTCCATAGTTTCAATCCAATGAAAATGGGTAGTTTTTGAGATGAAGACAATCTAAATTGAGGTATAACAATCTTTGATCTATGAGAATAAAAACCCACTCTAATAGACAGAGTTTATTTCCACGACAGTTTCGACGCCCACTGGCATCCTCCACTGGCATCCTCCACCCGAGGAGGATGCCAGTGGGCGTCGAAACTGTCGTGGAAATAAACTCTGTCTATTAGAGTGGGTTTTTATTCTCATATTTTGACCTTCACGTAAAAAAGTGAAGTTTTTTGCATTTAATCTTTGATCTATTTCTGGTCTGATACGGGTGGATTTCTTGATGAGTTACAAAATATCTATTTACCCATTGCAAATTAATGATTTTGCTCTTACACTTGTAAATAAAAATAAAATGTGCCAGTTTGGTTATATCATTGAGCTTTAGTAGGTTTAGCTCTTTAAATAATGCACTAGAGTGATCAAGGAAATCAGCATCAGATAATAACCTAATTGCTCGTTTTTGGATGACAAAGATACCATTTAATGCGTTGTTAGCGGAGTTTCCCCAAACAAGGGTGCAGTATGTTATATAAGGAAGAACAAGAGTATGATAAAGAGTCAATAAAACTTGTTTAGGGACTACATTTCTAAGTTTAAACATTATAGCAACGCTCCTTGAAATCTTTTTCGCGATATAATTTACATGATCACTCCATTGCAAATTCTTATCTAGCATTACACCAAGAAATTTTGTTACAGTACACTCCTTTATGGTGATTTCATTAACATTGAGTTCATCAAGATATACATTTCTTTTATTAGTAAAAATCATGAAATTTGTTTTACTGGTATTTAGGAAGAGTTTATTCGTGGTCAACCATTTCATTACATTGATGAATTCTGAATGGAATATATTCTTAGCTGTATTAACATCTTTGCAAGAAAAGGAGAGAGTTGTATCATCTGCAAACATTATGAAGTTCAGTATATCAGATGAACGTGGAAGGTCATTTATATATAATAAAAATAACAGTGGACCCAGCACTGAGCCCTGTGGCACACCATGTTTGACAAGCGCTTTAGTGGAGCAAACCTTATTTACTGATACAAAATTATATCTATCGGACAAATAACTTTTAAACCAATCACTGATTGCCCTCTAAAGCCGTAACAATACAATTTATTAAGTAGAATATTATGGTCTATTACATCAAACGCCTTACTCAAATCCATAAATATTGACATCATATTTCTTTGTTCTCCTTAGCTATATTTACATTTTCCATAAGATTTAAAATAGCCATTTCCGTTGTTCTATTATTACGGAAGCCATATTGATTTGGAGATAATAAATTGTAAGATTCTAAATATCGCTGCATTCTACTTTTTACAATTTTTTCGAAAACTTTGCTGAACACAGATAATGAACACACCGGCCTGTGATTTGTTGCTAGTGTAGGATCACCCCCTTTAAAAAGGGGTGTTATACAACCAGTTTTTAGCATTGATGGGAATATTCCTTTGGAATTATTTATCTTATTTATCACTTTCATTCGATTTTAATCTTTAATTCTCATAATCCGCGAATTGTCTTTTATCATAATTTTCATCGTTCCCTCTTTCGCATGCGCGCGCATTCCTTCTTGTCATCGCGCTAAATTTGTTAATTCGCGGGGTTTCGAAATGCAGAGGGACGAAGGAGAAGATTGTAGACACCAATCAATCTGGTAAGTACTCCGGGGGGTAAGTTAGGCGGGAGACGGGGAGTGCTGGAATTCCCGTTTCTTCCGTCATTGTCCTACTTTAGCTCATCTTGTTTCTGTCTCATCTACCCCGTGAGAAGTCCAGCATGCTCTCAAACACGCGCCTCTCTCACTATTCCTCATTACGCGTACGTGCATCTTGTAATACAACAATCTTCTCAAAATTTAAAAAAAATGGTACGGACCTCAAGAGCCTCGGAGTCCCCTGAGGAGAGGACCATAAATGTCCCCACTTCTGGGTCCCCCGCTGCCGATACCAGGAACGCAGATCCGGGCAGCGGGGCTGGTTCTGCTACTGCCCATTCGAGATGTCCTGGGCCTATGCTTCATTCACTTTTCATAAACCTCTCCCCAAATTTCCAATTTGTTGAACACCACCTCTCCTCTAAACCTCACCTTCTCTTCTTCACTGAAACTCGGATGTCTGGGACAACTGACAGTAACCTCTTTTCTGTACCTTCCTACTTTCTCTATACTATCCAAAATTCTTTGACTACCTCACTTCTAAAGTGGAATACATTCTATCTCATTATCCCTTTGCTGAAATCTCTATTTTAGATGATTTCAATGTTCACCACCACCTTTGGCTTTCCTCCCATTTCATTGATATCCCTGGTGAACTAGCTTACAATTTCTCTATCCTCAATGACCTAGAGCGTATTGTATAGTATTGTACTCGTATTCACGATCACCTTGGAGATAGGCCCAACATTCTGGATTTATTTCTCACCAATCATCCTTCTTCTTACTCTGTTAAACTTTCTCTCCGTTGAGCTCCTCCAACCACAATCTCATATCTGTTTCCCGTCCTTCGATCCTCCCAAGAGGAGACGCTTTTGGCACTCTGGCACCGATAATAATTGGAAGGCTTTTAGGCAATACTTCTCCGATTTCCCATGAATGATTACTGCTTCCGTGGCCGGTGCCCCTCTGAGTGCGCTGACTGCATCCTCACGGAGGTGATTCTCTCGGGCATGGAGGCTTGTTCTAATGCTATCCGCAACTGAGAGGAGACTTTCAGAAGGTACTGTCGCCATCCAACTCCTGTCTCTCACTTAGCTTATATTTCTGGCCGAAATCGTGCAAAATCTGTTCTTCGACTCGCCAAAAATTCCTTCATCAGACAAAAATGTGAAAACCTATCTAATTCTAATTCTTCTCGCTCTTTCTGACACATAGCCAAGAACCTCCAACAACTTTACTTCTTTTTCTTTCCCTCCTTTTCCATTCCGACGGCTCGGTGGCCGTCTCTTCTCCTAATAAAGCTGAACTCTTCGCTAAAGTTTCGCTTCCAACTCAACCCTGGACGATTCCGATGCTGTTCTTCTATTTCCTCTTCCCTCTGACTTCATTATGTCTGAAATTAGGATTTCTTCTAAAGATGTTTATTCTGCTCTGTCTGGGCTCAACTCTAGTAAGGTGTACAGTCCTGTTGGTGTCCCTCCTGTTGTTCTCAAGAACTATGCTTCTGTACTAACAACCTGCCTGGTAAACTCTTTCGTTTTTGTCTTTCATTTGGTACTTTTCCTTGCTGCTGGAAGTTCGCTTTCATTTGGCCTGTCCCAAAAAAAGGATGACCGCTCTCACCCTCCAACTATAGTCCAATTGTTTTGATTTCTTGTCTTTCTAAAGTTTTTGAATCTATCCTTAATAGGAAGATTCTTAAACACTTCTCTTCTCACAATCTTCTTTCGGATCGTCAGTATGGGTTTTGCAAGGAACGCTCTACTGGCGATCTTCTCGCATATTTCTCTGGCTCTTGGTCATCTTCCTTTCGGGATTTCGGTGAAACTTTTGCTATTGCGCTAGACATATCAAAAGCTTTTGATAGAGTCTGGCACAAATCCTTAATTTCCAAACTGCCCTCCTTCGGTTTCTCTCCCATCTGTGCCTTCATCTCTAATTTCCTTTCTCGGCTGATCTATAGCTGCAGTTGTAGATGGCCACTGTTCTTCTCCTAAATATATTAATAGTGGTGTTCCTAAGAGCTCTGTCCTGTCACTCACTCTCTTCCTTTTATTTATCAATGATCTGTTAAGTTGCACTTCTTGTTCTATTCATTCCTATGCCGATGATTCCACTCGTCACTTCTCCACCCACTTCACAATGCGCACCTCTCAACATACACTCGATGCTTCGCGTGGAACGGCTCTTTCTACCATCTATGATTGGGGCAGAGAAAACTTTGTAGCTTTCAATGCCTCAAAAAATCAGTTCCTTCATCTTTGTACTCGTCACAATCTTCAACACGACTATCCCATTAGCTTCAACAATACACAACTCAATCCTTCCTCTTTTCTTCATATTCTTGGCGTTTTCTTTACTCGTGATCTTTACTGGAATAATCACATATACTCTCTTTCTAAAAGAGCTCCGCAATTTCGTCACCCGTGGTCAGTTGCTCTCTGTACAGGGGTCTTGTCCGCCCCTGTATGGAGTACGCTTCTCCTGTGTGGGGTGGCTCAACCCACACCGCTGTACTTAACCGGGTAGAATGAAAAGCTTTTCGTCTCGTCAATTCCCCATCTCTTACTGACTGTCTTCAATCCCTCTCTCTTCCTTTACTATCGTTATTATAACGGACACTGCTCTCCTCAACTAACTACATGCATCCTCCTTTAAGGACAGCACGCAACACCAGACTTCTAAATTCTGCACATTCTTATTCCTTTTCTGTCCAATTCTCTAACGCAAGGCTTAATAGGTATTTTCAATCTTTCATCTACTCAACCGGATAATTAGGAACAAATTTCCTCAATCCATCTTTCCCCCTGTGTTTGATCTCTAATCTTTCAAACGCAGTGTCCAGGCATCTCGAAAACCTTGGACCTTTATTTTGATTTTCTTCTTCCTCTATGGGGAAGAAAACTTAATCCTAGGAGATAAATGTAAAAAGGAATAACCAATTCCTATATAATTTCTGCTTGACTGTAATTAGAGAAGTTAATAATGATGATAATGAAGAGTAACTTTTTTGTTAAAGATAAAAACAGTGTAATAATTTTATAACTAAAAAAAAAACCTGATCACACGCCCCACTGCAAAGACTACTTATAAACTACTCGGTATAAAATATGTTCAAATTATCAATAAAAATTGGCATACATCACCCATTCAAAGAGCAATCACCCCCTATCAAATACACCATCGTTTTAACACCAGACTGCCCAGGGATTTTATACATAAACCTAACTGTACAAATACAATACAAACGGCAGGAAATGCACTGTCTTTCAAAGGAGCAGATGTATGGAATGCAACTCCCACGCATATCAGGCAGGTTTCACCACAATGTATTTCGCAAATCACGAAAAGAGTACTTCATTAGCTCCTACTGATGTACAAGTTCACTACTGCCATTTTTACCATAGTAATGAAGTTCCTATTTTAGCCAACTAATTAAAATATGCTAATTTCATTTATTTTCTATTAATTATTAAATATATAATAAATAGCTTCATTTAAAATTATGTAACATTGTAAACATTATATAGTATTTAACATTATTATTATTGATATTACTACTACTTTGTTTTCACTATTACAATCACGTGTCACTTTTACTTTGTAATACAAAATGCCATTAATTTTGCCTAAAAATCCTCCATGATTCCAACGGCATATTGAGATTCGAGTACTGCGTATATATTAATGTTATATCAAATATCTAAAAATTGTAAAACTGTCACTTGTATTGTCTTCTGAATAAAATTTTTTACTTTTTTTTTGGTGATAATGAAGAGCAACATTTTTCAGAGATAAAAACACACGTTGTAATAAAAATTTTATTAAATAAAAAAAAAAAAAAATGCTCACACATCCCACTGCAAAGACGACTTACGAAATACTTGGTATAAAAATATTTCAATTACAAAATAAGAACAATTAAATATTGATTTTTAATAAATTACTTACACTAGGACTCTAGGAGACTATTTACAAAATTTATTTGAACCTTAAAATTAATTAAAAGTTACTTATATACCAGTAGCTATACACGACTCCCGATTGAATATATATGTCCATTTTCTCATTGTATTAGTTGCTCGGAGACACTAGCACCGGATCTTTTTTAATAAAAAAACTAAATTCTCTATGCGTGTATCAGGCGAGTTTTTTAAACATTTACACTTTAAAAGGATGAAATTTTTACTGTACTTTCTCTACACACTGAGAATTAGTCTCCTAGTGCAAACATTGCTCTATGTGATATCCTCTCAGTCAATTAACACTTTACACGCGAACAACAAAATTTTGCAGTACTCTGGACAGTGTGTCTCGAAATCTGAGAAATTTCTTGTTCAACTGATGCTTTCAATTCTTCTTTGTGCGTGGATTCCGTTTAAACACTCCGTCTTTAAAATAACCCCACGGATAAAAATCACGAGAGTTTAGATCTGGTGATGTTGGCAGCCACGATATTCCTTTATCATAAACCGCAGAAAATCTGTTGAAGAGGACTCTTCCATCGAAAGTATCGTGAGCCGAGAGGACATCACATAGAGCATCTTTTGCACTATGGGACTAATTCTTCGTGTGTACAGAAAGTACAATAAAAATTTCACGTTTTTATTTCAATTAACAAAAAAAAAAATACAAACCTTTTAAAATGTCAGATATTTAAAAAATCACCGTGTACATACCAAAGTTTAAATTTAAATCCAATTCTAAAATACCCAATATAGAGTTTATTGTTAACGCATCTTCAATACATATTACTCGAAAGAGCTCAAAAACAAAAACTTCACTATATTTTAGATTAACGTATCTTAAGTTCCGGCACTAAATATTTTTAAACTTCAGAGATACTATGGTTTAGGTAATTCCTTTGTATTTTGATATCTGATATTAAGCAGCGATCGACCAACGGTTTGGCTGATCCTTAACTCGAAATATTGAGATGGTTATATCACAGAGGTAATAAAACTAGGAAAAAATTATCAGAAAGGAAAATAAATTAAAAATAAACACTTTGAAACACTATACCGCGTCAAGACTGATCCACGTGCCCTGACAAACTAAAATTTGAAAAAAGTTGTTGAATACTAACATGAGCTTGCTCTTTTGTTGCTGGAACCACAGGTGGCAAAAAAATCGATCTGTATATCAGTTGCAAATGGAAGGAAAAAAAATTGCGCTTAATTCAATGAAACTAACTGCTACTTCATAACATTATACAGATTATTATAACCTTTCACCTTTCCCACGCGCGAGTCCTCATTTCACGGAAGTCAGGCTTATTGTCCCTCCTCTCAAGCTCTCGTCTTTCTTTTAAAGCAAGTCTTCTATGAAAACTAATTCTCCGTTATGAGAGACATCCGGATAAAAGGCCCATATTTTACACAAGCCCCAAAGTGGTCCTTATAAGTGGCTAACAATTGTATTCTTTATGACGAAAATTCAAATGAAATATAATAATGATGATGATGATGATGATGATAAATGATGACAATAGGCACTACAAATACCTTTAAATATGTCTGTCTTGGCTATAACACTATGGAAAAGTATAGCTGCGAAATTTGTCTGTCAAGTGGGAATTTTTTTCACCCTTACAGCATGTACTCTATTGTCTTCTTATAATCTTATCCGCAATTACATGCTTATAAGTTCCTATTTATGTTAAGTCCAATGACTATAAAAATATTTACGCTTACTCACTAAACTTCAAATAAATATTTGTTATAAATTGTCATAAACCAATTAATCGTATCTTATAAATATATAATTAGTTTCCATATTTACTGAGAGAGAATATAAACAACTTACGTGTTTTTTTACAACAATAACAACAAATTAAATGTACAAAATTAAATCTAGATACTGAATTGACATAAAATCCTTCTGTCGACGATAGAAAACCGCGGTATAAAAACTTTCAATAAAAAGACTGCCCTAATACTGCGCAAATGCGAGATCAAGTGTCGTCTTGATTGTGAGGTGGTCTAATGTCGCTGTTTCTTTTAATACATTCCACCAACCAGTCAATTCCTTCATCCACACCGGCTCTGAAAACAAAAAGTTCTTGTTCAAAACGTCGATAAGAAAATTAACCAGTTGCAAAACAAACTAAAAAATGAATACTGAAAGTGGCTGATGAACGGAGATTTAAGTCAATATATTTTAATTTTTTTAAAACGTAATTAATCATGTACTGAAGGCACATTAAAGGTTACAATATTAAGTACCCACCCAGTCAAAGCCGACACGGGCATCACCATGCATCCCTTCTTCCTATCATTTCTGCAGCTTGGTTAAACACGGGTTTCACCTCTCTCACTCCCATGCAGTCTGGAATGTCTTGTTTATTGGCTAAAACCAATAGAGGAATGCCTTGAAGATTTTCGCTCGCTATCATGCGATCTGAAGTGTTACAAAATAAAGAACAACATAAATTAAAAATACTATGCCTAATAGTCTACTATCACTAAATATCTATAGATAGATGATCCTCTCAAATCAAGCCATATTTCTAGAATCTAATGTTTAGTGTTTTATTGGTTTGTATCTACCCTTTCTTTTTTTTTTTAAAACATAATGACTTGTATGGTGAACTGATTAGTTAACAAAAACAGTAAGGCTTGCAACTACTCTGACACTAACAAAATAACAGCTAATTTATTTTAACTGGACCTCTGTTCTGAATTTTTTCAATCAAAACTTCCATCATATTCCAATCACACACATTATTAAACATTCTATCTTCAATTTTGCTCATAAAAATAAAAAATAAAACCATTTTAGTTCTTAATTATTGAATGAATATGCCTGTACAGTTCATTACAGTTTAACACACTAATTCATTCCAATACATTAGACTAAACTAGCAGAAAGAATTTGGCAAATAGTGCCTTCAAAACTCAAGAGTAAGTGCATCAACACTTTTCTTATGTTGATGCCTTTACATCGAAAGTTATTGCTGTTTAAGCGTGTTCAAATTATTAATTTCAAAACTGTACCCACAATTCCACATACTCTGATATTTGTGTGTCACTTAAGAAAAATAAACAAAACAATAAAAATCCTGATCTGCCCCGAGATTTCTGGGTTACTCGCCAAACTCTGAAAACTGGGCATCAAATCACTTACCAAATACTGCTTTTGATTCTGACATTCTCTCTCTATCTGCTGAATCAACTACATATATTATTGCGTGACTTTCAGCATAATACTGGTAATGGGAGGAAAATAAAGTGTAATTTAGTGATCATACAAATAAATAACACACTTTAATATCATAGAGCATACAATCACTACTATACTAACTTGAAGTTTGAGAATAATTGCGTAACTTATGAGGCTAATAACAGTCTCTCTGGGTACAGGCTCAAAATTTAGTTTCAGTACTGCAATTTTCCAATTAAGGAAAAATCTTCATCTCCTATTTCTAAAATAAACCTAAAAAAATTAAATAAGTCTAACACTTTTACCTTTTCCCACAATGGCTGTAATTCTTCTTGTCCTCCCAAATCCCAAAAATTCAATTTAATTCCTCCATAAGTTATGGCACCAACATTCTGACCTACTGTGGAAGTTATTCTTTCAGGTTTCAACCCCTTGTACCCTTTTATTAGTTTCGATTTTGCAGCCTCCAAGTATGTCTGAAAGGCAATAGAAAAATTAATATAGCTTGCTAGAAAGTATGCCAACACAGTATAATTTTTTCTTGTTAATTATAACACTTGGTCCTTATCTATTATAAATCTGATTTTAAATAGTCCTAATTAATTATTTTAGTATATACTTATAAATAAGTAAGATTAAGCTAATCAATTATGGGGTAATTCCATCACTACTAAATGATTTAGGTCTTAAAATCTAGGCTATGGGAAAGAGTAATTAAGATTAAGAGAAATATCATCTAAATTAAGTATCATAGTTTAGTTATGTACTAATTATTTCTAACTTACAGTTTTTCCAGCATTATCAAGACCCAAAATCAAAACAAAATATTCTTCTTTTTGAAATACATGTTTGTACAATCCATAAAATAATGAAAACATTACTTGTAGTATGCCTATATATAACTCCTTGACTTTCGTTTACCTGAGTGCAGAAAATAATAAATATAGTGATTTATTTATACTAGAACATCACAAATATATTACAACCAGGCTTATCAGCCTTTAAAACAGGGTAGCTATTACAACCTTTACAGTACTCTGGCCCAAATACCAATTTTGACACACTTCTGTGAGCAACATATAGAATTATGTAGTTTTAATGTGCCTAATTTAAAATCTATCAAGAACAGATCACAGTAAAGACAGTACACATTTACTTTAGTAAAATCTTGAAAGAAGTCATTTTTAAAGACAAGGGAAGAAAGTTTAGCACCACCAAATATCCATTTTTATAACTAAACCAGTGAGAAAATAATCTTTGGCTTTGGGTGTATGAAGCTCTTGCCACAGCTTCCTCAGCATCCTACAAGTACAAGCCTAAACAATAGTACCAGGGTGAAAGAGCATATTGATTTTAGTCCTAAGAAACCAAATTTCTGGTTTACAGTTCTGACTGTCAGAAAATAAAAACTTAAAAGGATTTAATCTCTCTTTTCAAGACAAAAACTTGATACAACCATTGCAGGTGAAAATCAGTGATGGGATGGACAGAATTGTACTATAGGCCAGATGAGGCTATATAACAAACAATAAAAATTTACACTCATATTATTGTACCCTTTCAGACTATTTTTCAAATGAAAACCTATCCAATTCTTTTTAACATTTCACTATACCATACTCTAATATCCTTAGGCTAGGCATAGGGCAGTGATGGTGAACCACTGACCTGCGGGTCAAGTACTGACCTACAAGCTCTTATTTAAATAAAATATGACTAATTTTTAATATTTTCTGCCTTACAGTTTTAAAATTATTTTATTCTCCCACTAAAATAAACAGCTGATACACATTGAAACGTTTTTAAATGTATAGTATATGTTTAAAAACGTGTGTGTATGTATGACAACTTATAATTCATCCAATTCCCCCATACTATTCAATTTGAAGATCTTCAGTTATCAGCTTTTCATTGACTTGACATTGGTAATTTAGAAATGGAATTAGTTGACTTCCAAGAAAGTGCAGTACAGCAATCCCTTGCCAACTACAGTTTTGAGTATCCACACAAAATTTGTGTATACCATTTTGGCTACTGCGGTCTACAGTTTTGCTTAACCACAGTTTTTTGTGTTCCACACCATAGCAATCATTTATTATTTAATTTATATTTACATTTATAAGTGTAATTATGGCCTCTAAGCATTGAGTTGATGTTGATAGTGAGGTGAAGGTCATCCCATCATTATTAAAGGTAAATAAAAGTATTCTTATTCACTATTAATATTTAATGTTCTTTTGTTCATTAATGTTCATGTTAACCTCTTGTAGATGACTGGGTCAAATATGTACCATTCCCAAAACGCACTTATAACTTAACCCTACGAAAATTTTTGTCGTTAAGGGGTTAATATATATGCTAATGTTGTTTTGTTCGTAAAGGTACATATTTCTCATGTTTACTGAGTGAATAGGATGCGTAATTAAGGAAAAAAAGTGAATGTCAACCATGGCTGTGGAACCTAACCCCTATTTTCCATAAGCCTTTAGTTTTACCAACCACGGGGGTTTTCAGGAACGTAACCCCTGTGGTTGGCAAGGGATTGCTGTATGGAAGACTAAATTTATTGACCTTAATCTGAAGTTACAAAAAAAGGCATTGGAGTCATCAATTTTGGGTGTAACCAGAAAACAACAATCAATAGAAAGAGTAGAGAAACTTATTCTTGCAGAATGGAACTCTTTACCAAATTCTTTTGCATCAATGAAAAAGCTAGCATTAGTTCTGCTAATAATGTTTGGATCATCTTATTCAAGTGAACGGTTGCTTTCCTCCGTGAATTTCATCAAATCCATGACTAGGAATTGCCTTGGCACAGATATGAGTGCTGCATGAGTGAAACTAAAGACAACTAAATATAAATCTCAGATCAAAACCATTAGCAGCTAAAATCCAACAAGTTTCTCACTAAAAATAGTAAGTAAATAAATTAGTGACCTAATTTAATTTTTTAAAACTCAAAAGTAACAAAAATGACCCACCAGCAAAAAAGGTTCGCCACAACTGGTATAGGGCTTGAGTGGTCTGTGTTATGCACTTTCTGGAATATATCAATAGCCCGTTTATAACATGGCGACCATGTCTAAATAAATTTTTTTAGTAAGGACAAATGTAGAAATTACACAATTTGTAGACTATTCCTTGCTACTTTATTTAACATTCTTTATGGTACAGTATCTGACATTTTATTAGCCTGATGCACAGCTTCTATCACTACTTTGAAAACTATGATCATTGCTAACCTACTGTGTCTAATTTTTTCCTCTTGCTAAAATTTTGTCCATTTATCAATCGTGGTCATTCCTTCCATAATAATTAAATATTTTAACAAGCTTTTCAACTTTCTCTTTGCCTAATACTGATACAACAATAAATTTTAAGAATCCTAAAATACCAGTTAAAAAATTCTTTTTAAATTTTCCTCCCTGATTTCCCAAATTTTAGCCTAATTCCATCTACCACCCATCTGAATTATTAAAGACAATTATCCTTATGCTCATTCCAATGTCATACTGTGCTTAGCTTTTGCCAATCATATTTATAAGCTTTTTATCTTTTAACCATACTTCCATGAAGTAAATGATCCTGAAATTCCAGGCAGCTTTACTTAGGCCTAAATAAATAAATAAATAATAAATAAATAAATAAATAATATAGAGGCATACCTCGGAGATATTGCGGGTTCGGTTCCAGACCACTGCAATAAAGCGAGTCACACCTATTTTTTGCTTCCCAGTGCATATAAAAGCCTAAAATCATGTTTACACTATAGTCTATTAAGTGCGCAATAGCATTAGGTCTAAAAAAACAATGTACTGTACTGTAAATTAAAAATACTTTATTGCTAAAAAATGCTAATCTTCATCATCTGAGCCTTCAGCGAATCGTAATCTTTTTGCTGGTGAGAGTCTTGCCTCGATGTTGATGGCTATTGACTAATCGGGGTGGTGGTTGCTGAAGGTTGGGGTGGTTGTGGCAATTTTTTAAATAAGACAACAATGAAGTTTGCTGCATTGATTGACGCTTCCTTTCGCGAAGGATTTCTCTGTAGCATGCGATACTGTTTGATAGCATTTTACTCACAGTAGAACTTCTTTCGAAGTTGGGGTCAATCCTCTCAAAGCCTGCCGTTACTTTATCAACTAAGTGTATGTAATATTTAGTGATGGGACGATTAATCGGAATCGGAATCGAGAATCGGAAGAATCGAGCATTTTTCAGGAATCGGAATCGGAATCGAGAGAATTGTACCATGATTTCCGATTCTTAAAATGATTCTTTAACTTTTAATAACAAAATTAATTAATTTATTATCTTTTCAAAAGAGAGGTGGCGGTAGCGAAAGTGATACGAAAGGAAAGCGGAAGGTGTGTGGGGGTTTTCGTTTAACGGTTTAACCAGTTTTGCAATGTAAACTTTAAAATTTAAATGAAAGAGGATAACAAATTTTATTTTTATTGTATTGTAGCTATACATTAAAACATGTATATCCATGATGTGTAATCAAGAAGATTAAAATGAATTGTTACAACTTACAGTTGATTTTTATTTTTAAACCAATCTATTATAATTTATAATTTATATTACCATACTCATAATGTAAATAGTTAATCTTACCAGAGTAAAATATGACAATTTCCAGAAAAACAAGTTTAGAATTATATTTAAAAATATTGAGAATCGGAATCGGAATCGAGAATCGTATCAGAATCGAGACTTTTTAGTGGTATCGGAATCGGAATCGTTAAAAATTTTGGTATCGTCCCATCACTAGTAATATTCTAAATCCTTTGTTGTCATTTCAACAATGTTCACGGGATCTTCGCCAGGAGTAGATTCCATCTCAAGAAATGACTTTCTTTGCTCATCCATAAGAAGCAACTCCTCATCCATTAAAGTTTTATCATGAGATACCAACAATTCAGTCACATCTTCAGGCTCCACTTCTAATTCCAGTTCTCTTGCTATTTCCACCACATTTGCAGTCACTTCCTCCACTGAAGTCTCGAACCTTTCAAAGTCATCCATGAGGGTCAGAATCAACTTCTTCCAAACTCCTGTTAATGTTGATATTTTGACCTCCTCCCATGAATCACGAATGTTCTTAATGGCATCTAGAATGGTGAATCCTTTCCAGAAGGTTTTCAATTTACTTTTCTCAGACCCATCAGAGGAATCACTATCTATGGCAGCTATAGCCTTACGAAATGTATGTCTTAAATAATAAGACTTAAAACTCGAAATCACTCCTTGATCCATGGGCTGCAGAATAGATGTTGTGTTAGCAGGCATGAAAACAACATTAATCTCGTAGTACATCTTCACCAGAGCTCTTGGGTGACCAGGTGCATTGTCAATAAGCAGTAATATCTTGAAAGGAATCTTTTTTTTCCAAGCAGTAGGTCTCAACAGCGGGCTTAAAATATTCGGTAAACCATGTTGTAAACAGATGTGCTGTCAGTCAGGTTCTGAAAACAATAAACATCAATAATTTGAAAAAAGAGCAATATCTGCGAAGCGCAATAAAGCGAGGTATACCTGTGTATATATATATATATATATATATATATATATATATAGATATATATATATATATATATATATATGTTAAACACAGACTGTGCATGGAACAAGGAACTCTTCTGGGAAAATTAAATCCACTATAGTCCGAATAAGTAATGGTAAATGACAAATACCATAGTTTTTCTTTTCATGATTTTAGCCCGACGTGGGCAACGGGTCTCTCGCAAAGAGATCCCATAAATATAGCTTCCCTCACCAGCTATCTGCAAAGCAGACAGGATCCAGCTTTGGGACATGGATCTAGGGTTTAAAGCAAGCCTAGATCCCTACATTCAGAACCTCTATATAAGTAAAAGACTCGTTGCATTCACGTCGGGTTGAATAAATCAAAGAAAAAGGGGGTAACTATTGTATTTTTAGCCAAAAAAAACAAAACTTAAACCTCAACCGGGACATTGAGCATCCACTTTTCAAGGCACGTAACACGTCCGTTTAATATACACAAATTCAGAATGGTTCCCTGAGACAATTATATGTTAAACACAGACCGTGCATGGAACAAGGAACTCTTCTGGGAAAATTAAATCCACTATAGTCCGAATAAGTTGCCCACATCGGGCTAAAATCATGAAAAAGAAAAACTATGGTATTTGTCATTTACCATTACTTATTCGGACTATAGTGGATTTAATTTTCCCAGAAGAGTTCCTTGTTCCATGCACGGTCTGTGTTTAACATATAATTGTCTCAGGGAACCATTCTGAATTTGTGTAATATATATATATATATATATAGTACGGTACCTACTACCTTCTTGATCTATATCAGCAGCAAGCCAAACATTCTCTGAGAAGTCAAAGATTTGCTAAATAAAGTTTTCCCTATTTAACAAAATCTTTATTTAATGCATACTATACATTGAGATGGTATGGTCAAGACCCCAAGTTTTGTGGAACTCCACCATTGGGAAGGATTCCTGAGAGCTCCCAAACCCCTCAGTAGGGCCTGGGAGGTTTCAGTAATCCCCATTGGGCCAGAGCTTTTAGAAAGTCAGGCTTTCAGAGTTACTAAAAATGTTTTTCTTCTCTTTTTAATTGATTATAACATATTTGAAATTCTCTTAGTATAGAGAATACTCAGAACCTTGAGGCAATCATATGCCCATTTCTAGAGACGGGAAAGCATCTCACTTCTCTTTGATGGGGTGGTAAGTGATCCTATAGTCTTGTTTTTACCATTGGTGTTTTGTATTGCTTAACCATTAACGATAAGGACCATGTCTAACATATTTGGATCACTTAAAATTATCATGTAAATATCAATCATTTTTGAATGCCTGATTTCCTTTATAAAGACCTTATTGAAAAACTTAACTTCAGTTACCAATATGCATCACAATGGATTTTGAGCCTTCTCAGGCTGTGAACTAAATTGTACCTTTAACTGCCTTATGAGCAATATATTAATGCAAATACATATCCTGAAATTTTAGAACCTTAATTATTATTATGTTAATTTTGCTCCCTTTCCTGGCATCATTGCACTCATGGATTCCTGTGGGTCCATTGATGCTGGGGGGATAATCTCTAAATGTTTGTTGGTTTTTTTCTCTTTATCAGGGATTTGTTTTTGGCTGGGACATTTGCTTATTGGTGAATTTGGACAAAGCTTTTTCTTCCCCAATACCTGCACAAATGCTGAAGGCAGTATTCACATGTTTTTTTTTGTTATAAACATTGCTTTTGTTTGCACTGATTGAGCCAAGAATACCTTTAATGATTGTGATATGAAGGATAGCATGTGTGGAGTTTAAAATGACACATCTGGGATTTATCAGGTTTATACAATTTGGGTAAACACTCGCTGACCTTGCCCTTGTGACTAATATTCTTTTTGTTTTTTTGTATTAGTTATTAAGTTCCTTTTCTTCTGTAAGTCTTGTCTCCTTTGTGGTAATGGCCATTAATTTAATGGTTTTATTTTATGTTAACATTTTTGTATGTGGTATGGGACTAATGTTGTTTCTTTTAGTTTGTAGTAATATTTTTTTGCCCAAGCGCTTAGTTGGTTCTGAATACACATTGGTGTATGATCAATAAAATTAGTCATATTTTCTTTAGTTACCTGTAAAAACTTGCATGCTGATGCAATTAACCTTGTAAGTATTATTTTTTGTTTCTTTGATTAAATTAGGCAAAGGATGCTTTACTTTTCTTAAATCCTCTCACCATAGGCAGAGGAGTAAGTCTTTAAAAGAGGCAGACTGGCTATGCCCCAGAGATCTTAAAGGTGAGAACCCAGTTTCAAATTGGTAGGAGCCGCCTATCTGACAATCTCAACCACACTAAAATTGGGAACTTACTCATCTCATTTCCCTCATTCTTAGCAGTGCGGGTGGTGCTGAAGTCAAAGGATTTATTTTTACTCAATTGAAGGCCCTCTGGGTGGTTCTCACTGACAGCTCAATCTCCCAAAATTTAGGCCGGGCTGAAACTATAATTTTTGTTTGATTTTAATTTATCAGTGACTAACAGTTGGCTTTTGATATAAAAATAAGATTCCTGAAAAAAATAATTGGTGGCCACCAACGTGTGTCCGGCCACCTCCGTTTTTGTAAAAACATCTAATGCTGCACTAGCAAAATCAGGAAAATGGCAATATCTCTTCTTCTGAACATGCTAGAGAGATGGTTTGCATACCAAAAGATGCAGAATTTGATTTAGAACAAATTATTAAGAGTGGTATTGTTTCATAAAACCTTTAGTTTTTGAGTTATTTTAGAAAAACTAATTTTTGGGGCCCATAGACCCCCTTTCAACTGAATGTCAACACAATAAAACATTCTCAAGCTGCAAATTGACATGTATTAGTGGTTTTCAATCAGCAATCAAAATCAGCCATTTTAAATTCATTGAAAATGCTTTTGACATTCCAAAACGCCAAACATTAAATTATACAATTAACAAATTGTCATTTTGTCATATTTTAGCATGATAAATAATAATCTAGAACTTAAAATATTTTTTAGACACAAAATCTTTCATTAATTTACGTGATCTAATTTTGTTTCTAATAAGACCATCTCTACGCTCATGACCTACAACAGCCAAGGATGCTTCAGTGACAAGCTTGATGTGCCTTTCAACAGTCTGACTGTGGCACTCATGATCCAGTTTCAATGCGGTATTAATGATATCACGCAGTTCATCATTACTGAATTCTTTTAATACAGGTGGAACAGTTTCCCATTGGGACATAGCAGACAGCTTGTGGTATGCAGAAGCTTTGAAATTGATGATTGGCTTTCTAAAGACCCTAACATTCTCATTTATAGCAGGATATTCATCAGTACCACCTTCATGATCCTCTTCATTCTCATCATCACTTTCAATTATTCCACCTGCAAAATCATTGCTACTACCAGATTCATCATCAAAATCCTCTATAACTCCCCTCAGACACAGAACTTTATTGATAGCACACCTCCTCACCTCTTCATCTTCATCAGCCAGCATTCCAACTAAAATATTTTCACTATGAGCAAAATAGCTGTTATTGTTTAATATGTCATAACAAATTTCTCTAATTTTCCTGTCAGGGAATTTATTTACTCTTTTGATCATATTGAATAAATAGGTTTCTTGACCCATCACTTAGCCTCTTATTAGCCTTGATATTGAACCAACTGTGAAAGTATACTTTGATGATGAATTCTACTATGATTTTGAGGTTCTTACTGGGTCTTTTTTGTGAAACATAAAAGCGAAGAATTCTACAGGCTAAAGTGAGCCATCGAGAGTGATTTAGCAGGCCAACTTCTAAGAGTGCAAGGTCTCTGTATCTGCCAACAGTTTGTGATCATGTTGATATGTGTCAAATAAAATGTTTACAGTTTTCAGAAAATCATCCAGATCTTGATGATATTTAGGTCCCCTTTTCTTTTTGTCATACTTCAGAAGGCGGTTGAATTCCTTTATTTGGGTTTTCAGTCGGCTCTGTATGGCATTTACTGATATTGGATAAACATTATATGTGACCCACAATTTATGCAATTCCTCAGAAGTAGCTCTCAGTACAGCATCTGTTTTATAGTCTCTGAAACACAAACACCTTTCAATAACTTGCTTCAACGTAGGCAATTTCCCTAAAGGAAACTGTTCTGCTGGCATAAAACGTACATCACCAAGTACTTTAGCAACTGTTTTCCTTGTAGAAGTCATACTTTATATTGCAAATGTTGAATTCAATGACAAATTGCAGTTGGAAACTTATAACAAAGGCACCTGAAAAAAAAAAAAGTTTTCAATGGATGCAAGATAATAAGGAAAAGTCATATCATATGATCACTATGTCCATGTCAACATCCTTTTAGGGCAATGTTAGTAATCAAAAAGCCAAATCATGCTTATTTTAGAATTTCTTTTGTCACTAAGGTCCGTCGAAAGGGGGTCTATGAGCCCCAAACATTAGTTTTTCTAAAATAACTCAAAAACTAAAGGTTTTATGAAAAATACCACTCTTAATAATTTGTTCTAAATCAAATTCTGCATCTTTTGGTATGCAAACCATCTCTCTAGCATGTTCAGAAGAAGAGATATTGCCATTTTCCTGATTTTGCTAGTGCGGCATTAGATGTTTTTACAAAAACGGGGGTGGCCGGACACACGTTGGTGGCCACCAATTATTTTTTTCAGGAATCTTATTTTTATATCAAAAGCCAACTGTTAATGACTCTGATTAATTCTATCTTGCGTTTCAGCCCGGCCTAAAATTTATTCTCCCATCTCAGCAACCAGCAGCAGCTGCTGTGACCCCACTAACAGAGTATCCAGTAGGTGAGTAACGCAAATGCATTTTTACATGAAACACTTGATGGTATTGCACCCCCATTTCAACATATAAAATAAGAATAAACTTAGGGCCTATCAAGGTAACCCTACTTAAAAGCTATTCTTCATAATTTTCTCAACCTTCTCTACCACTGATATTGGATCAACAGTTCCCTAAATTTTCTAACTTGTTTTTCTTGCTTTTTCTTTGAAAATAATCTAGTCATGTGGGTATTTTGGTCTTGAAGCCTTTTGTGACCAAGTCAATCCACTTTTCTGACCAACTTATCTCAATGCAAATCACATTTGCATATAGGCAAATGAATTATATATATATAGTCAAATCACATTTGTTCAATCTTCTGAGCTCTCAAACTGCATACCTCCTCCTTTAAGGAGAGCTTGCAGTACCAGACCTTTAATACATTCTCAGCCCTTTTCTGTCCAACTCTCTAATACAAAGCTTAATCTTTCATCTACTTAACCAGTCAACTCGGGGGGGAAATATGGAGTGAGGTAGGTTGCTCCAATCATATATGACTCTAATCTTTGAAATGGCTTCTAGGCATCTCAAAAACTTTGGACCTTGATTTCAGCTCTCTTCTTCTTCTACGGGGTAGGGGGGCCTTTTGTGAGCATTCACCCTTGGCCCCCTCCTTCCTGCATAAAAAAATATACAGTAAATCTGCATGCCTTCAGAAGATGCAAATTCCTCAAGATGCAGTGGTTTACTGTACAGTACTAAGATGTGGTTTGACAAACCAAATTTAACTAAATGTAGCCAGAACATATTCAAAACCTGGCTGAGTCATGGCTGAATCACCCATCAGCAGTCTGGCTATGGAAAAACTATATATACATACACTATGGTATCATGTGATACCTTTATTTCTTAATTAAATACACATTATTAAGTCACTGAATTAAATATCTACAAAATTGCCTCACGATTGGTGACATAGCCTATTGGGAATGAAAATAATTGCCATACATAGAACCCAATATGGAGGCACTGAGTCCACATAAGAAAAAAAAATTATTTTCTATAAAAATTTTCTATTCCTAACTCATGAAAATTACTTCGAGAGAGGAGTCAACAAACTTTGTAAAATCAGCAAATTCCTAAGAGGAAGATTTATATTTGCGGCACTGAGAGCTCCTTATTTTAAGCAAGGAAGGTGTACTTCATCTTCCTATAAGTTCAGAGTGAATAACAAGTAATATAACCCTAATAGCTCAAAAGGATAGGCCTATACCTTCAGGAATTTGAGTGTAGTTGATTGCCTATATTAATTAAATCAAATCAACTTGTTGTGTAACTCCATCGTGTAGCAGCCCTACATCGAAAAAGATCATCACACCCTACAACCAGACATGAGACCCAATGAAATAATAAAGTAATTTCTTTCTTTACCATTAGGTAGCACTAAAATACTGAAGGCAAATAAATTTAACATTAACCAATAAAAACACTACTTAACAAGATCCCTTGAAGACCTCCACATACATAACTCTCTAACAAAAAAGCATAAGGCTTTTGTCATTAACTCTCCACTGAAATCTGCTGAAAATTTCCAATGGATGAGAGGTATCAGGCAATCAACCCATAGTCCTATGTAGTTTTTTTGAATGGTGGTCCATGTGGGGAAGGGAACTGATCCCTCTAAAATTTACACAAACACAAACTTTACCTTTACACTAATCATAACTCTACCATGCCTAATATAACAATCAGCAAAGGCTAAGGCCGATGATAACCATAAACAAAGCCTTTTTCATTTAACAGGCTTAACTCATTTTAGGTCCTATAAAAAATTGGTCTGCTTCACTCTACACCTACTTAGTAGGCCAACAACATAGGCCTATTTAGTAGGCACATTTAGCTTACCTAATAGGCCTAATATACTCACACCTAGGCATACTTCAAAAGTTCAAACATTTCAATTTAGACCTACTAAAAGCCTACCTCTCAAAGTAGCCCCCTACTCTTTACACTCAAGGCTTATCCTAACTAAAAATATAAATTTTTAATTAAACTTGTAACTTTATCACACAGACCTAAAGCAATTGCACGAATTCAAACCTACACCCACCTAAAGCAATTGCACAAACTCAAACCTACACCCACCTAACACCCATTCTAAGTCTTATTTCACATTTAGGCATAACTTGGGTTGCCAGATTTTTCAAATGCCCATGATGAACAAAATTTTTTCCCAAGTTCCTCTTTCACGCAAATGCAGTAATTTACACCTGAACAATTTCTTATAAAAAGTAGACATACAGTAAATACTTAACGAGTCAGACTTCGGGATGAGTCAGACTCATCCTATGTCAAGTGCTATTATTCTTTTGTTTATTTTACTGAGAGAAGTGTTTTATTTCCTATGTCAAGTGCCATTATTATTTTGTTTCTTTTACTAAGTGAAGTGTTTTTTTAATACTGTATTGTATGAAAAGGTAAACAATAAAATTTTTTGTGTTTCATGCTCAAAATAATTCCAGCAATGGTAAGTGAAACAAAGTTTTATTGCTTTTTAATGTTTATTTTGAACATTGTATTAGACTCTCACTAATCAAACTTAAAAGGTTCGAGAGTACCATATTTTTCAGTGTATAAGATACACCTTCGTATAAGACACACCCCTATTTTCAAGGCCTTTTTTCAGGAAAAAAATTATGACCAACTGCATAGTTGTCAGAAAATGTCCCTAATTTTCTACCAGCGAGGCTGACTTTTGTTAAAGCCCTCCATCAAAAGTATGGTGATACATTTTCTTTCACCCATACTTATTATAAGAAAATAGTATCAAGTATACGGGAGACTATACTATATGTTATGAAACATAAAAGTAAATCATTATGCAATACATACTGTTTTTCTTGTTATCAGTGGGTTGGGAAGAGTAGAAACTTAGGGTAAACTTAGTCAGGAGGAACTAAGAGATGATGAATTTTTGTAAAAATCCATCAGTTCTTCTAGCCCATATAAAGGTAATATTATGACCTTCGGTGTATGGGATGCAGTGTGATTTTGTGACCCCTTTTTTGGGGGAAAAAAGTGCGTCTTATACACCAAAAAATACGGTATTTATGCCTCTTTAGGGGTAAATAGGGGGGTAATTAAGGTAATTCACGATGAGTTGGACTGGCTAGAGCCCTATATAGTCCAACTTATTGAGTATTTACTGTACATACAGATTTTATTTGAATTACACAATCTCAAGTTGTATGGTTAAGCAATTGCAGGATTCACACTAATTCAAAGCTTCAATATAACTACAGCCAATAAACTGCCAACTCATGGCCAAACACAACATTTTATAAGCGTTATGTAATTTCCAGGATGTTCTAGAACAGGGGTGGTGAACCTTTTTTACAGTTGCATGCCAAAAAAAACCATGTAAACCATAAAAAAAAAACTTGCATACCCACAAAGTTTATATATATTACACCAAATTATAAACATCATGTCTATTGTTTTATACTAATTTTTTGGATAACAATTGCTACATGCTTAGGTGTGCCATGCAAATTTGATCTTGTACCCAAATGGGCACACATGCCATAGGTTTGCCACCATTGTTCTAGAACATTCAGCATTACCTACAGAATTCTATAAATCAATTCATTCTGAAAAAATTTGCTTAAAAAATATTTTTTGCACAACATTTTAAATACAAAGTGGGACTCTGGATTTTTGGATCAAATGCAGGACATCTGGCAACCCTAAGCATAACCCATTCTAAGTCCTATTTCACATATAGGCACAACCTATCCTAAGTCCTATTTCACATATAGGCACAACCTATCCTAAGTCCTATTTCACATATAGGCACAACCTATCCTAAGTCCTATTTCACATATAGGCACAACCTATCCTAAGTCCTATTCACATATAGGCACAACCTATCCTAAGTCCTATTTCACATATAGGCACAACCTATCCTAAGTCCTATTTCACATATAGGCACAACCTATCCTAAGTCCTATTTCACATATAGGCACAACCTATCCTAAGTCCTATTTCACATATAGGCACAACCTATCCTAAGTCCTATTTCACATATAGGCACAACCTATCCTAAGTCCTATTTCACATATAGGCAAACCTATCCTAAGTCCTATTTCACATATAGGCACAACCTATCCTAAGTCCTATTTCACATATAGGCACAACCTATCCTAAGTCCTATTTCACATATAGGCACAACCTATCCTAAGTCCTATTTCACATATAGGCACAACCTATCCTAAGTCCTATTTCACACATATAGGCACAACCTATCCTAAGTCCTATTTCACATATAGGCACAACCTATCCTAAGTCCTATTTCACATATAGGCACAATCTATTCTAAGTCCTATTTAACATATAGGCATAAAACAAAAGGCTTGATATAAGGGTTTCAAATGTAACATTTGAGGATCTTTACTCAGCCAAATTGGTTAACCTAACACAAAACTCAAAAATAAAACCTAACAAAATATACACACATTATATGAATATATACATACAACTCCAAGCATCCAATTCTTCTTTTAAGGAAGAATCACAACAGATTTCATCAACAGGCACATGCATTCCTTGCAATCAGATTGGATTCCTTCAAAATGCCAAACCTTCCAGAGCTACCTGTAGCACACAACATTTACTCAATCATAAAGTTCTATGGGTATTGACTTCATTGGAGTATTGAATCCAAGTTTTGAAGACCAACTGGATTCAGAGGAATACAAAAAAAAAATTATATATATATATATATTTTTTTTTTTAAGTTCGGGAAGAACCGATTCATCTCTATTTAAAAGGGTATATCTCGGCGGAAAAACAAAGAAAAAGTAAGAGGAAAGACAGAGGAAAAAGAAAGGGTGGAGGGGACAGTCGAAGTGGAAAAAGACCAAGGATGACAAGGACTGCAGGGTCGAGCCCCATCATCCTTGGGTGCTAGGGCCGGGAGGGCGCACGTGAAACCTCCAGGAACAAGCACGTACAAACGAGCACAAAGAGCACGAGCTTAGAACCCCCTTGCGGGGGTATATATATATATTTTTTTTTTTTTTTTAGTTCGGGAAGAACTGATTCGCCTCTATTTAAAGGGCATATCTCAGCGGGAAAAACAAAGAAAAAGTGAGAGGAAAGACAGAGGAAAAAGAAAGGGTGGAGGGGACAGTCGAAGTGGAAAAAGACCAAGGATGACAAGGACTGCAGGGTCGAGCCCCATCATCCTTGGGTGCTAGGGCCGGGAGGGCACGTGAAACCTCCAGGAACAAGCACGTACAAACGAGCACAAAGAGCACTCAAGAGCACAAGCTTAGAACCCCCTTGCGGGGATATATATATATATACATATATATATATATATATATATATATATATATATATATATATATAGGTGACCCTCTGTATACATGGTTTCAGCTATACACAGTTTTGGTATTGCTCCCCATGTACACAGGAGGGGATCTCATCCATACAGGGTTTCCTGAGCCAAAACAGCTGTGTGTGGTGGCCTGTTGCTCTACCCCTCCCCTCCCTACCCTAATTGTGGCAAGGATTCTATTACCAATTTTGCAAATTTACAAATTATACATCACATAAAGGATGTTACCCAATATTTTAATTAATCATTATGGTAAATATACAGCAGACTTGTAACTTACAGATTTTTCTTACACAGGTTATAATTTTACAATTTCAGTGCTTTAAGGCAGCATACACATAATACATAGTGATTTAAGGGTGATTTAGGGGATTTTTTTTGGTTTCTGACTTTACGCAGTTTTTGGCCTTACGCCGAGTCCCAGGAACATAACCCCAGCGTAAGTTGCGAGTCTACTGTATGCATCTCTAATGATTTTAACTTCTTTACAATGTATTTTTATACTTTATTAGTACTACAATTAAAAAAATAAATCATAACAAATTACAATAAATAACAACACACTCACCAGTAAACATCATCCACAGCAACTCTACCCAATCTGCCTACCTTTATTTGTAAATTAAAGCATTTTTTCTTGTTACTGCAGTAATAATATTATGTGCAGTTAATATATAAATATACATGTATGTATAGTATGTGTTTTGGTGTTTCTGTACGTGTTTTAGTGATGTATGAGGAAATATAGTTGGTCATAGGGAGGGGGTCAGTTGGTCTAGGGATTGATTGTATTTTTTCCCATAAGGTATTAGTCCCCGTATGCACAGTTTCCGTTTACACAGGTGTTTTCAGGAACCTAACCCCCGTGTATACCGAGGGTCACCTGTATATAACCTTACCTTACAAAGGTTCCGTGGGATGATTTCTCATTTCGCAAAGGTCAAGCTTGTCGTCCCTCCTCTCGAGTTGGCCTGGTGAAGTAGTGAGTTGGATTCTTGCGCTCTCCACCTCACATAGCCAGGTACGCCTGGCTCATTGGGGATTGTTCTGAGCCAGGCATCTAGTCTTCTTTTGAAGATTTCCATTGCAACTCCCTTCGTGTTTCTTAGGTCTTTGGGCAACTGATTAAACAGTTTTGGTCCTTTCACTACGAAACTATTTTCTTTCAGGGTTAAGGATGTTCCCTGTCTCGCCTTCAATTTGGAAATACGACACAGTCTACCGCTTCTACTTTCCACCATTGTTTGGGGAGTTATGGGATTCAGAGTAAGATTAGGGACTAGTTTCTCCATTATTTTCCAAGTGTAAATAATGGTGTATCTCTCTCTCTTCTCCTTTCCAGTGAATATAGGTCTAGTTCTCGTAACCTTTCCCAGTAAATTAGTTCTTTGCACCCATTGATCTTGGCTGTGAAGCTTCTTTGGATCCCCTCCAGCTGTCTAATGTCTTCTTTTTTATATGGGGATGTTAGGACCGAGCAGTATTCCAATTTGGGTATTATCAGGGTTTTCAGTAGAGGAATCATTACATTCCTATCCCTTCGTTTAAAGGTTCTCAATATCTAGGCTGATCATATTTCCTTGAGACAAAAACGGGACATTGGGATGGCAAAAAAGGGACGGGGGTTATGTAATATTCTGTATTCATGAAAAAGTAAGTACATAAACATATTGAGCTTACAATTATTCTTCAGTGACAGAACCCATACAGAACCCATAAAAAAAACGGTACTGTCCTGTTCAAAACGGTACGTATGGTCAGCCTATCAATATCTGACCCATTATTCTCTTTGCTCTGTTTACTGCTATCTTATTTTGTGTTTCAAATTTTGCATCATTTGTCATTACAACCCCTAAATCTTTTGCTCTGGAATTTCTCTGAATTTCCTGTCCATTTGGGGTATAATATTCCATGGACTTTAGGTCTTCTCTTTTTCCGTACCGTAATAGCTGAAATTTCTCGGTGTTAAACTTCATATTGTCTTCAGTCCACTTGTAGATTTTGTTTATGGCAGTTTGTAGAGATCCTATGTCTTCTGGGTTTCTTATTTTTCTACTGATCTCTGTGTCATCTGCAAAGGATGTTACTGTGCTGTCTCTGGTAACATCCTCATCTATGTCAGTTAGCATGATTATGAAGAGTAGTGGAGCTAATACTGTTCCTTGTGGTACCGAGCTGAGGACCTCTGATTCTGACGAAGATACTCCTTGTACTGTAACGACTTGCCTCCGCTCACTAAGGAAATTATATATCCATTTCCCTACTTTTCCTGTTATTCCCATATATTTCAGTTTATGTATTATGATTCTGTGGTCACACTTGTTGAACGCTTTAGCAAAGTCTGTGTATAGTACATCATAGTTTTCATTACTTTCAAGTGAATCAATAATGTTGTTGTAGTGTTCCATTAATTGTGATAGGCATGATCTGCCTGATCGAAACCTGTGTTGGTTATCATTGAATTTTTTCTGAGTTTCCAAAAAGTCATAGATTTTCTATCTAACTATTCTTTCAAATATTTTAGTGAGATGAGATGTAAGCGACACTGGCCTATAGTTTTTGGCCTCGGATCGATCTCCTCCTTTATATATTGGGACTATGTTCACACTCTTCAGGATACCCAGTATTTCTCCCGTGTCTAATGATCGTCTCCATATCCAGTATAGGGGCTCAGCGATTGCATTCTTGCAGTTTTTGATCAGTGTGGCATTCCATTTATCCAGTCCTGCCGCTGAGTGTGTTTTTAGTTTCCCTATGGCTTGTGTAATATCATCCGTTGTAAAGTCAAAATCCGTTATACTTTCCCCTTGTGGTTCTTCTTCAAAGAATGCGTTTCTATCGCATATCAATTTGTCAGTTTTTGGGATACTGAAAGATGATTCATACTGAGCTTTTAATATTTCAGATACTTCTGTTAGATCATCAGATAAATCACTGTTCTCATTTTTTAAAGGTCCGATAGTCGCTTGGTTTTTCAACTTTCTTTTTGCGAAATTATAGAAGTACTTTGAGTTAGCCTTTATTGCTTCTATAGCGTCATCATCATCTTTTTCTGTATGCTTCTCAATTTGTTCCTGTATGACGACATCGATACTTTGTAGTTTATCATTTAATATTTTTCTGATATTATCTTTACAATTACTGTACTTAATTTTGCAGTCACTCTTTTTCTCTTTCGGAACAATGCCCTCTTTTGTCTTTCGAACCTGCTTCTCTTTCCTCTTTGTTGTATCTTTGGGACATGTTTTTCCACAATTTCTAACATCTCTCCTAACATCATTAGCATCTCTTCCGTTGTCTTGGCCTCAAAAATGGTTTTCCAATCTATTACTTCCATGCTGGATGTCACATCTTCCCAGTTTATAGCTTTGGAGTGAAAATAAAAAATTTTGAATTTGCTTCTTTCTGTTGTGCGTGTTCTTTCCTTTCCTGTTGCCTTTATATTAGTTGTTATTTCAATGATATTGTGGTCTGATATAGTTGGGGATATTTCTACATTATCAATTAGATTACTGTTGTTTGTGAATACCAAATCTAGGCAGTTGTTTTTTCTTGTGTTTTCTGTTATTTCTTTCGTTAACATAAATTCATCAGCTAAAGCTAGCAGCATTTTTACCTGTTCCTGGTCTTCTCGTGTGCCCCCCTTGTCCTGGTGTATACATATATTTTTTCCTATCCTTTTATATTTCATGAATAGGAAATTAAAATCACCACAAAGAAAAATATTTGGGGTTGGAGAGTGTAGATCTTTTACTAAGTTTCTTACCTCTGTAATGGAATCTGAAAATTTTGAGGTTGGTGTGTTTGGGGGTCTGTACATTACAATTAGTACCATATTTAATCTTTCAGTTTTTGCTGCTACACATTCTACGTAGTTGTTTGAGGTACTTATAGCCATTTCTGCTATGTGCCTTTCGCATGTGTAAATAGCACATCCTCCTTTATGTCTCACTGTTCTGTCGGCTCGGAGGATGTTATAGTTGTCAATTTGTATTTCTTTTTTGTCAATACAGGACTCACAATTTTCACAGTTAGCCTGGCAGTCCATTAGATGAGTTTCCGTGAGGCATGCAAAGTCTGCTCCGGCTTCTTGCATGAGTCCTTTCAGGTATGCAACTTTGTTCGTGGACTGGTTTGATTTAAGGCCCTGTATGTTGGCTAGGATTATTTTTATTTTTTCTCTTTCTTTTTCGCATACAGGTGGTTCCGCTTTGTTTTCCAATGGGGGTGCCGGTTTCGTTGCCTTGTGGTCCTCCGAGAATTTACCTCTTTTTATCTTTGTCGGTACCTGTTGTCCCGATAACGCATGAAATGTCTTTTTTCATACCTTCTGTCTGGCTCTTGGATTTCTATATTTATATTTGTCAGCTAGTTTTGTAATTGCTGGAGAGTATTTAGCAGCTGAAATGTGTTGGCTGCGTCTAAAAAATTGCCACTCTTCTTTGATGTTCATTTTTCTGTTCCCTCGTTGTTTCCTTTGAGGGTGGTGGTATCGGCATTTTTTTTTCATATTTGCAACTCCCATATCTTTCATAAGTGTTGCAAACCGTAAGATGGTGGAACATGCATTTCTTATCAAACTTGCAGTATCCACTTGTGCAATGCATTTTGCATAATGTGGGATGTGCATATATGCATTGCCCATCCCGATATCTGCAGTTTCCTTTCACGTAGTATTTGCATACGATATTTTCTACGCTTCTGCTTTCTTTCTTATTATTTTCCAAGTTCTTAGTTTTGGCATTATCATTATTTTTCTTTGGCCGTTTATTTTCTACATTTTTAGTTATTATCTTTTTAGCATTTCGCTCGTTGGACCGTTTGTCTACTTCTACTTGGGAGAACCCTGTGTTCCTTGAAAAACGTTAATGACGCCTGATCATTATGGCCAAAACATTCAATTGCCGTAAAGTAGGACAACTCACACCCTTCGCACAACAACATCATACAAAACTGATCTGCTATGTTCAGACTGAAAGATATGTGATTGGTGCATAGAAAATGACATCATCACTATTTCCCTGTACAAATAGCACATTATACTCATTGGACCAAAAATGAGTGTATTTATATAGGTATATATTATTAGTATCATAAATTTCACCATTAGTATTCATTTGCAGAAAAAATTAGTGACAAATTTGAATAAAGTAACTAAAACTACCTCATAAAAAGTTATTTTGATTTACAGGTCCAGCCCATGTCATTTAAAACATCATAACCAATTGCTCTTGCTTTTGATGCCCACAGTGTTTCTGTGTGACCTTTAACCCTTTCACTATGGGCATAACTTTGAAGCAAATTATATGAATTCAAATTTATAACGTTCACTTCAAGCAATGTGCCATAATTGAATTTTTGACTATGGAAAGTGTTGCTCCCATAGACATTCATTGGCAAATGCAAGCTGTGTACAGCAAACAGTGTGTTGATGTGAGGACCATTTAACGTTACGCAAGGCAGTGTAAAGAAAGAAAAGCAAGGCAAGATGATTTGTGAGACAAACCACAAAATAGGAGGCCTGTAATGGCAACTAATGAGTCTCATCAGAACTACATTGACAAACTGATTCGTCGAAATCATCACATTAAACAAAATGAAATTGCTGCAATGCTTGATATCTCTAAAGAGCGAGTCAGAGACATTATCAGTATTCTCAGTTACTGAAAGGTCTGCACCAGATGGGTGCCTCACATGCTCACTGCTGAGATGAAAATGGAGACACTACACATTTGCCAAGAAAATCTGCAGTTTCAAAAATGAAGATGAATTTCTGCACAGCATTGTGACAGGAGACCATTATGACCCTGAAAATAAACAGCAATCCATGGAATATTGGCACAAAAATTCACTGCAACAAAAAAAATTGAAAGTTCAAAAATTGCCTAGAAAAGTGCTGACTGTTTTTTGGTATATCAATGTTGTTGTTCTCAAGAGACTTGAGAGAAAGAGGAACAGCAATCAACTCCGCATGTTATATTGAAACTCTGAAGAAGGTGAAAAAATGGATCAAGAGGGTTCACACTCACAAAAATTTGGTCATTTTCACTATGACAATGCACAGCCTCACACCAGTATTCAAACATGAGAAGCAATTGAGGATCTGTAATTCACCATCTTGCTACATCCACCATATAGCCCCAATTTAGCACCATATGATTTTCACCTCTCCTAAACTTAAAGAACATCTCCATGGAAATCACTATGAGTCTGACAAAGAAGTTAAGGCTGCTGTGAAATTTTGGTTTTGTAGTCAAAGCTCCGAGTTTCACTGGGATAGATTTCAAAAACTCTTATCATTGACATAAATGTATCGAGGTAGAGGCTGATTTTATAGAAAAATAAATGTATTGTTTTGAAGAATAAACTCTAAGGTACATATCTGCTTTTGTTTCGATAAAATCCTTCAACCTGTTTAAAATTTATTTGAGTGGAGCCATTACTTTTCAGCCCACCCTCATAATTAATATTTCCCAGCCTATACTCACTGCAATAGCTATATAAATTTAATAAAGTCTTCAAAATATAAATAACCAACAACTTTTTTGCATAAACATTTTATAATTGAAGAAACTCATCCTGGATCACTCTTCTCTGTACACATGGTCTATTATGACTGAGGGAGAGTGGGGGGGATGACAGGGAGAGATTACTCCATGGGTGGGGGTACCTGGTAGGATAATTTTAACCAAGTGTAAAATCTTTGGTATAGTTTGTGGGTGAACAGAATGCACCCTAACAATTCATGTTATGTGGAATTTCAGCATTTTTTAAAATAAATTTACCATTAATTCTTATGTTTTACATAATTCAAATTAAAAGACTTCTGCAAGAGAAATAGATTTAAATACAAAATTTTTAATTTTTGTGGCATAGCCCATTAATCTTTAGACAATTTAAGTTTGGAGATTTTATGGCCCCATCTGCTCTACATCCAGGGCATGCACCCCCTTTCATCCCACCCTAGTTACAGCTCTGGCTGAAACTAATAATGAATTTATGGCAAACATCTCAGTTTGGTCTGTACAGACAAATCAACAGCTTGGTAATATATTAGGCTGAGTTAAACTAGGTTTGGTTTCATTAGTAATTAGAGCCCTATGAACTCTCTAGATAATAAAATTTTACCTAACAAAAGTATCCATTGGTGCAGTCCCAGTGGATACTTTTAAAAAACATTTTGACACATTTTTAGCCAGCATACCCAACCAACTCACAGTGCCAGGGTATTCCTCTGCCAGACCAGCCCTCACAAATTTGATAGTGGACTGAATCTTATGGCATGAACAAGAGAAAAGAAGGATGGCAACTATGTCATGGCCCCACCTAAGGAGGCACTGAGTGGACTTCGTGGGAGCAGCACACCCTTGAGGCAGAAGTGCTTCATGGTAAATTCAAGGTAAAGAAAGAGTTTGTAGATTGTATGTATTCTTAGGGCACTTATTCCTTTTATGCCCTGTAATTTCTTTTTTCCCGGTTAGGTCAACTGTACACTCTCGACAATTGGTTAGGTTGTCATGATATTTCGGTTAAAATAATGCGGGGGGGGGGGGGGTAATGAAGATATCATGAGTTAACCTAACCAATTGTCAAGTGCATACATTGACCTAACCAGGAAAAAAGAAATGGGGGGGGGGGGGGGGGAGTAAGTGCATTCTTAGCTTAAGTTATGTTGGCTACTATGGTGGTAGTAAATAGTTGCATGCTAATTAGTTGACTTGAGATTGACATTTTGCAAGATTTTATTTTTATTATTAAAATGTAGCTCATGACTATGGATTACCTCGATACACCCAAGTGGCTTTGTTTTCCAAATGAACTGTAATATAATGGTCACATTCTTTCACGGACTTCAAGTCAGATTTGTGGACGAAAATAACAAGGAAATTCGAGTTTGTGACGACGATATAGGCTTGGCCTACTTCGTAGCTCATGGCTTCGCCATTCGTCTAGACCAGTGGTACTTAACCTCGGGGTGTTTCAATTTTCCAGCGGGGGGGTCGCGAAAGCTCGGCGAAAGTGGTTAACATATCTCTAACTCAGAGTAGTATATATATATTCCCAATTAAATATTAAGCCATTAAAGAGTTCCTTGAGATGAAATACAATTTGTCCGCCCAACATGATTTTAAGCGTTGATTTAAACTTTGGAGAAGTTTTGGTTGAAACATTTGTCTGTTTACCCGAAACTGTCAGCAATCGTTCCTCTCTCTTCCACATACTCTTGTGAGTGTGAGGCAGGCTTTTCAATATTTGTTGCTGTAAAGACCAAACTTCGAAATAGGCTAAATGTTGAGAGCAATATGAGTTACGCTCTTTCTCCGACTGCTTCAAGGATTCAAATGCTTGTCGAGAAGAAGCAATGCCAACCTTCCCATTGATTACGATTATGGGTGAAATATGATCAATCTTGTGAAATATTGCATTCTCTCACAAATACAGGGTTTTTATTGGGTTAATATGAGCTTTATCGTACTCAGAATATCAAAAGCAAATATAATTATAAATTAAAGCATAATTTTCTCATCATTTTCATATAAGTCACTATGCTCGCAGATGCGTCCTTACCAAATTATGTAGATTTGAATATTATGACATATTTGCGACATTTTTCCCCCCTCCCAATATTTGCCTGGTGACGTCATGAAAATATGATATATGAGCTAGGCTTGGGCTGTTTTTTGCTACTCTGCGACTTAATTAGTTGGATGTTTTCTGTTCTGGCTATTTTTGTTTTTGTAATTGGATTCAGTTTGGTCGTGTTTGTGATAGGATTATGACGTGCTGTTCGTGTGGTTTCTGACTTTGAGAACTTGATTCGTCATGTGCCCTAGATGAAGAGAAAGCATTGGATGTTTTTATCAATTACGGCGTTATTCTCTCATCCTTAACTTGCCCGAAATGTGACAGTGAGTGCCTAATACGAAAAGATCAGAAGATATTTAGATGAAATAACCAATATTAACCGGTTAGGCCAACTGAATGCCCTTGATGATTGGTTAGGTTAAGTAATGATATTTTCGTTAGTTTTAGGCGTTTTAGGTTACTATTTCCACTTATGTTAGTTTTAGGGTTTAGGTTAGGTAAGGTTAGGTTAATACCAAAATACATTTTTCTAGTAATATTTGATGTGTTTTGCTTAGATTTTGACCTCCATTTCCCTTGAAAATGAGCCAAACTTCAAAGTATTATAACTTTCTTGGATCTCATTTCCGAGGGAAATGGAGGTCAGATTTGAACAAATCACATCAAATACTACTAGAAAAATGTATTTTGGTGTGTAAAATGACTGAGTTACTCAATATACATAATTACCAAATTTTATTCTTATTCAGGGGGGGCACCATGGGTTGAAGGTTGACCGCTGAGTGGCGCAGCTCCACAAAGGTTAAGAACCGCTGGGCTAGACATTCAGTACGGGGCAGCAGGGTTCTAACTTCAGGCTTCTATCATGAATCCAGCCCACAGTAAGACTAAGTAAGGCCTAGACCGTGGTCTGGAGTTGAGTCCGCCACGACAACATTAGACTAGTCCAATATATGTCTAAAATTACAATGACTAAAGGCCAGTTCTTTACTTAAGGATTATAAATACATAAATTTAATTTACCATAGCCTTCTGACATCAATAAAATGTATTTTCTTTTGTGTATATGCCTAAATAATGCAATTAATTTTTTAAATACCTCTGATTCTGCAGACGACAAATTATTTGTTTACAAAAAAGTAATTCGAGTTTTCTCTAGACACTTCCGAGGCTGACCGGCAAAACTCGACTCAAGTCTAGTCGGATCTTGAGTTTTGGATGAAAATAGCCAGTGCTGGGCACTTCCGCAAACACTTCCGCAAACCGCAAATTCCGCAATCGCAATTTTAACTATAAAAAGTATCCAAAACATTAAAGAGGTATAAAAAGTTTTTATATCTTTTTAATGTTTAATGTTTTAGCCTTGTTTTTATTAAAAACAAGGCTAAATAATTTATTACAATAAATCACTATTGTAGAAGAAATAAAAATACTACATACTATATTGATATATTATATTGAACAAAAACACCTCCTGCAAGTAAATAGTAAATAAATTAAATAATAAATTTAATCATTTGAATTTCATAAATTTTGAGACTTAGACACGTTGGCGGCCAGTGACAGCAGCGTCACAGCACTAGCGGGCTTGGCCAGTGGGCACGTGGGAAATTTGCGGAAAGATTTGCGTTTGCGGTCTTAGTTCCGCAACGCAAATTCACTAATTTGCGATGACTTTGCCGCAAACGCAAATCCGCAAACGAAAAACATACTTGCGGAATTTGCGGTTTGCGGAAGTGCCCAGCTCTGAAAATAGCACGGCAGACTTAGTTGACTTGACTTCAGTCAGTTAGACGAAAAGGAAACGGCTTTAGTAACATTACTAGGTTAGGTTAGGTTAGGTTAAATTAGTACTTTCGAATTTATTTCAACTCCTCTTCAGGAAAAGTGAAAATATAGACGAGTCCGCCCGACTTACATACCTGCCTCATCAGAAACCTCTCACCAAGGCTCTAATCTCTCGGATTACTAATTAAAAATAATGTTAGAAATCAAATTTATATGTACCGGAACTAACATTAAAATTATCAATATACTTAATACACGTTGCATCAATTATATTTCATTTAACATTGTTATTATTCCTTAGCAAGATACCTGAATTATTCCAGTTGTAAAAATTTAATTCACTTCACTCATGTGAGGCGTGGAAATTAATGTTCTGTTTATTTACAATAATTTGTTCAAGAGTTTATTAATCCGTTATATCCCTGTGAATTAAATGTAAAGATTACAATTTAGTATGCATCAGTCAAACAGGCAAAAGTTTGGCCACTAGAATCAAACAGCATAAATATCGTATTCGCATAGCTAATGAATCTAGCGCCATAATAATTAATTATTAATGTACCTAACAATGACCAGGCAGTTGACCGGAATAATTCAGTATATCGTTTTAGAAATAATAACAATGTTGAAAGAAATATAAATGAAGCAACGTGTATTAGGCATATTAGTAATTTTAATGTTAGTTCTGGTACCTCTAAACTGTTAATGGATATAAAAATAGTTTCCCACCACCCTTCAGTAATCCGAAAGATTAGACCCTTGGTAAGAGGTTTCTGCTAAGACATTTACTGTATATAAGCTGGGCGAACTCGTCTGTATTTTCAGTTTCCCTGAAGGGGAGTTGACATAAACTTGAAAGCATTTGAAGTGGATGTTTCACTTTTCCCTGCCGGTTATTTATTTATTTAATTATAATATATATATATATTATATATATAATATATATATATATATATATATATATATATATATATATATATACACACGCTGTGGCCAATGTCGTTGTTGTTGTTGTTATTGTTTAGCCGAACAGCCCACCCTGATCGACCAGACGGCGGCACGCAGGTAACCGATCGCCCTTTCCGGAGTGGACCAGAGGTTCAGCGCACTAGTGATGTGTTGTGTTCTATGTTGTGCTAGAGTGGTACAGTCTGTCATAATGTGTTCAATTGTTTGTGGTGTGTCCTGGCACAGGTGGCAGGTGTCGTCTGTGGAGTTGTCTAGTCTGTGTTTATATGTCTGTAAGTTGGGGTGATGTCCACATCGGAATCGTGCTAAGTTAACTCGATCCGATCTGCTAAGGTTGATCTCCGACCTGTTAATGGGTGGCGGCTTCGCACCTAGGACCGCATTCGGACCAAGTCGTGTCAGTGCTTTGTGGGTTAGGTGTGTGTGTGTATGTGTTTTCTGTACTGTGTGATGTCTGTGGGGCGTGGTATGGAATGGAGTATTTGGTTATAATGTCTCTCTGGTGTTACCTTAATGGTGCGAGGTGTCGGTGCATGATTGTACATGTAGTGGCAAAGGTGTGGGTTAGTTGTCGCTGCTGCCATGAATTGTGTTCCCCTCATGTCTAAATGTTCCCTAACTTTCAGTATTTTTGTTTCTGTGTGCAGGTGTTCTATTGGTGTTGTTTGAGTGCATCCTGTAATGATACGAAGTGCGTTGTTTTGTATTGTCTGTAAGGTGTTTATGTGTGTGTTTGAGATAATGGGTGCCCAGCATGGGCTAGCATAATCTATAACTGAACGAATATATTGTTTGTATATGAGTGATGTTTCCTGCTGGTGTCCAAAGTTTGTGCCTGTTAGTACCCTAAGCGTGTTAAGTCTTGGCGTACATTTGTTTTTAATGTCCTGAATGTGGTTTGCAAAAGATAATGATGTGTTGTATGTGACCCCAAGTATTTTGGTTCTGTGAGTGTGTGGAATGTTGGTGTTGTTTAGTGTAAGCTGTGGAGTTATCTGGTGTTCTCTTGTGTTGCTTGTAAGCAAGGTGATGGTTAATTTTGTGGGCGCTACTTTGAGTCTATTGTGTGTGAGCCAATCTTGTATTCTGTTTTTGTATGTTTGTAGGTTATTTGTAGCGGTGTCGATGTTGTTGTGGGTGGATGTTAGAGTGATGTCATCTGCATATGATGATAAGGTAAGCTTGTTATCTATGGGTGTTGGAATGTCATGCATGTATAAGTTGAAGAGTGTTGGTGAGAGAACAGAGCCTTGAGGGACCCCGTTCGGAAGAAGCTTGTTTTTGGATGACTTGCCATTAAATATGACATACTCAGCCACCTTTTGGTGTTATTGTGCATCTTTGTGTTGGGTATTTTGTTTATGAGAGGGAAGCGTGGGATAGCATCAAATGCTTTACTAATGTCTATTGTTGCTAATAGTGTACGTTGAGCTGGTGGTCTGGAGTTGATGCCATCCATGATGTGCTGCGTGATGTTAGTGAGTAATGTCGTGGTTGAATGGTGAGGTCTGAATCCATGTTGAGTAGACGATAGTGGTATGTGTGGGTTGGTGATTTGTAAGATTAGTCTTTCTGTTACTTTGGAAGGTATGCATAGTTAATGGGTCTATAGGAAGCTGGTTCTGTTGGATTTTTGTTTGGTTTGAGTAGTGTAATAATTTTACCTTGTTTCCATATGTCAGGAATAATACAGTGTTGGTATGAATATGTGCTGATATTTGTGAGAGCTAGTATTCCCTGTGGGCCCAAATGTTTAAGGTGTATGTTAGATATGTTGTCTGGTCCAGTAACCTTCGAATTCTTAATATTTTTGATGATCTTGGTGGTCTGGTCTGTATTGAAGTGTGTAATGGTCGTGTCGAGTCTGTAGGTTTTCTTGTGTCTGGCTGCTTGTCTGTTTGCGTGTTTCTGGTTGTTGTCTCTGTTTAAGTGATTTATCTTTGCGTAGTGATTAACTAGAATGTTAGCTTGTTGTGTATATGTTGGGATATTATTTTGGCTGCTACAGATAGCAGCGTGTGAGGTGTGAATGCCACTGTTAGAGTGGATAATGCTGTTTATAGTCTTGTATAGCCTGGATGTATCTGTGGAGTGGTTTAGTGTTGTTATGAATTCCCTAAATGTTTCTGTTTGTTTTTCTTTGAGTTTGTTGTTTATTTCTGTGTTGAGCTGTTGTATCTGTTGTTTTATGGCTTGTGTGTGTGGTGTTTGTGTGTTATGTTTGAGGTTGTTACGTTGCCTTATGAGGTGGGCTATTTCTCTAGTGTAATTTGGGTTGTATTTCCTAATGTTGCCCTTGGGTATGTACTTGTTTGCATTATTGATGATCTGGTTAAATGTCTTGAGTGTTGTATTGATGTTTATGATGGGTGTGCTGTTTAATGTGGTGAATTGTTCCTCAGTCTGTAATTTGAACTGTTCCCAATCAGCTTTCTTGTAATTTTTGTAAGTGTGCCTAAGGCTGTTGGGGCAGAGTGTAGAACGTGTTGTAATGATGATGGGCAGGTGGTCTGATGACAGTTTTTTCTGTTCTCCAGTGTGTATGTGTTGCTAGTGAGGGGGAACAGAACGTTATGTCTGGGGAGGAGTTTGAGTATCCTGCTTTATGCGGTATGTGTGTATGTTATACCACTTCCTGTGGATCAACGAACATAAGCGACATTGGGTCTGGAGAGTAGTTGGATGGGAAGCCGTCTTCCGCGTCCAAATTATGTAGCGACCCGTGGTTCGGATCCAACGTAAAATTGTAAGGAAGTGTAGGCACTTTCTATCAAATGACAAGTAATTCAGTGAGTCATTGATCTTAGATGTTGCGAAGGAGGTTAAACAACCCTCAAACAACAATATATATATATATATCGTAAAGAACGACGCTTGTATAGGAGAACATGCGCGCAAGATGAGGAGGGAGAACGAACAAATGAAAAAATGAGGTAACCACCCGGGAATCGAACCCGGGATCTTCCGATTGCCGGTCAGATATGATAACCACTACACCATGGTCCTCACTCGATCAGAATTCGTAATTCTCCTACATACGCGCAGAAACCAATGCCCCGAGGGGGGCACCTCCCGCATGCCGCACCTATATATACATTTCAACTGCAAAGAACACTCGGAATGTTCTCCTATACAAGTGTCGTTCTTTACGTTAATTATACTGCGTGTTCTTTGCAGTTGATATATATATATATATATTAGGACCTTTACCGTTCTTTGGGCACCATTGAAATGAGAGAAATTAATATTTTTTAAACTTATTTTAACTTTTTATTAATAATTTTATAATCAGTACATTTTGAATAGGAGAAATTTAGTTTATTTAATTTAACAGCTTTGAACATTAATAAAAACAAGAAATATTCGTCGTTTCTTAAAAAAGTTGACGATAATTTGCGTTGAAAATTGGACGTCTTTTTTTTTTTAATTGGGGTTGTTTAACCTCCTTCGCAACATCTAAGGTCATACGACGGAGGGGGACCTACAGCTTTACGTGGGATCTGAACTACGGGTCGCTACATAATCTGGCCGCAGAGGACGGCCTCCCATCCAACTACTACCCAGACCCAATGTCGCTTAACTTCGCTGATCTCGGGGGAGCGGTGTTACGACATTGGTCACGACGTAGCCCAACTATATATATCTTATATATATATATATATATATATGCCCGGTTAGGTTAGTTGAATGCCCGGTTAGGTCAACTGAATGCTCGATTAGATTAATTGAATGCCCTGTTAGGTTAATTGTAAGCCCTTGACGATTGGTAAGGTTAAGTCGTGATATTTTTGTTAGTTTTAACGAAAATATCACGACTTAACCTAACCAATCGTCAAGGGCGTACAGTTGACGTAACCTGGCATTATATATATATATATATATATATATGCATATAACTGCAATGACCGCGCAGTATATAAATGAATAGAAACGACATAAGTGTTAAGGAACGTTTCTGCACACGAAGAGGAGAGATAACGAATAAATGAAAAATGAGGCGAACCGCCCGGGAATCGAACCCAGGGCCTTCCAATTGCCGGTTGGACGCTCTACCATTATGCTACGGACGGACCTCTCAGGGCATTGGTTTCTGCCCTATGTGGGAGAATTTCGATTTGTGATTGAGTGAGGTCCGTAGCATAATGGTAGAGCGTCCAACCGGCAATTGGAAGGCCCTGGGTTCGATTCCCGGGCGGTTCGCCTCATTTTTCATTTATTCGTTATCTCTCCTCCTCGTGTGCAGAAACGTTCCTTAACACTTATGTCGTTTCTATTCATATATATATATATATATATATATATATATATATATAAAAGTGTAAAAAATATTAATTTCAATGGTGCCCATAGAACGGAAAAGTTTCATACAGTATATATATATATATATATATATATATTATGGGAATGAACTCAGAATGGTCCCCTGAGTTTTTTATGATACACACAGAGCGTGCATGGAACAAGGAACTCTTCTGGGATAATTAAATCCACTATAGTCCGAATAAGTAATGGTAAATGACAAGTAGCATATATATATTATATATATATATATATATATATATATGATGAATAAAACCACGAAGGAAAGGAAACACAAAAAGGTGCTCAAGCGCTTTCGTCTAATGACATCCTCAGGAACACTGAAGTACAAAAAGGTTACGGCCTGTATATAGGTTACAGAAAGAAAAATAAAATAAATAAATAAAATAACATACATACACACAAACATATATATATATATATATATATATATATATATATATATATACACACACATACATATCTACACACATACATATATATATATATATATATATATATGCAATAAACGGAGAAGTAAAAATAAAAATTAAAAATTAAAGATTAGAGGATTAACAAAGAGGCATACAGATTGTAAGGAAAAATATCGATTTTTAGCACAAGATCAAATGCATTATAAAAATACAAATTATACTGGAAATCTGCCCGGGTTTTAACACTTTGCCTTTTAGAGTCAAGTTTCGATATATATAAAAATAAATGAAGATTAAAACTTGACTCTAAAAGGCAAAGTGTTAAAACCCGGGCAGATTTCCAGTATAAATTTGTATTTTTATAATTCATTTGATCTTGTGCTAAAAATCGATATTTTTCCTTACAAATCTGTATGCCTCTTTGTTAATCCTCTAATCTTTAATTTTTAATTTTTTATTTTTACTTCTCCGTTTATTGCATATATAATATATATATATATATATATATATATATATGTGTGTAGATATGTATGTATATATATATATATATGTTTGTGTGTATGTATGTTATTTATTTATTTTATTTTATTTTATTTCTTTCTGTAACCTATATATAGGCCGTAACCTTTTATGTACTTCAGTGTTCCTGAGGATGTCATTAGACGAAAGCGCTTGAGCACCTTTTTGTGTTCCTTTCCTTCGTGGTTTTATTCATCATAAATTTTTTCATGTGTTACTTTCGTGAAATAATTTTCATACATATATATATATATATATATATATGGGATGAATGCTGCAAATCCACAAGGAAAAAGAAAAACGATTCCAAGGCCTTTCGTGTATTCAGAGCTACACCTCGTCAAGGAATGAAGAGGTGTAGCTCTGAGTACACGAAAGGCCTTGGAATCGTTTTTTCTTTTTTCCTTGTGGGTTTGCAGCATATATATATATTATATATATATATATATATATACAGGGTGGCCCAAAAAAAATGGCACCAATTTTGAGAAGTGATATCTCAATAACCATTGCAGTTAGGGTCTTAAAAAAACAACCAAATGAAAGATAGTTTTTCTCTTTAAATACTTATTCTATGGCTTGATGGTTATAAGCCCATATAATGCCCAAAATTGGCTTCCAAAAAAAATATACAAAAAAAAGTTGCGCATTTATATTTATTCCTTGATCCTAATTTTAAATGAAATTTTTCTATTCCAGACACCTCAAGATGGGATTGAGAGAATCTGATAAGAACATTATACAAGCACTACGTGAAGAAAAAGGATATTCATTAAACAGAATCCTTTACGAATTTCCAAATAGAAATTGGAAAAAAAGAACTGTGGCACATTTTTTACAAAAACTTAAAGAAACCAGCAGCAGTCAACGGCGTCCGGGAAGTGGTCGACCAAAAAGTATTAGAACGCCAGAAAACATTGAAAAAGTAAATGAAATGGTTTTAAGTCAAGAGGAACAACCGGGAACAAGTAAAAGTGAACGTGAAGATGCGAAAGAAACCGGGATTTCACGTACAGCGAATAATTTCGAATTATTCGCTGTACTGATGAACGTGAAATCCCGGTTTCTTTCGCAACTTCACGTTCACTTTTACTTGTTCCCGGTTGTTCCTCTTGACTTAAAACCATTTCATTTACTTTTTCAATGTTTTCTGGCGTTCTAATACTTTTTGGTCGACCACTTCCCGGACGCCGTTGACTGCTGCTGGTTTCTTTAAGTTTTTGTAAAAAATGTGCCACAGTTCTTTTTTTCCAATTTCTATTTGGAAATTCGTAAAGGATTCTGTTTAATGAATATCCTTTTTCTTCACGTAGTGCTTGTATAATGTTCTTATCAGATTCTCTCAATCCCATCTTGAGGTGTCTGGAATAGAAAAATTTCATTTAAAATTAGGATCAAGGAATAAATATAAATGCGCAACTTTTTTTTGTATATTTTTTTTGGAAGCCAATTTTGGGCATTATATGGGCTTATAACCATCAAGCCATAGAATAAGTATTTAAAGAGAAAAAAATTATCTTTCATTTGGTTGTTTGTTTAAGTCCCTAGCTGCAATGGTTATTGAGATATCACTTCTCAAAATTGGTGCCATTTATTTTGGGCCACCCTGTATATATATATATATATATATATTGTTTGATGGGTTGTTTAACCTCCTTCGCAACATATAAAGTCAATGACTCACTGAATTACTTTTAATTCAGTGAGTTGCCAACTTTCTTGGTATTTCCTGTCTTAGATCCTGGACGTGACGTTGCCATGATATTATGAAGTAAATTATGCGTGTTTCAGTGTGTTAGGCACGATTCTTACATCGTTTAGACTTTAACTGGTATGTTTAATATTAAATTCCTACTGTGTTGAAAGGAAGCATTTAAAACTATAAGAAATTACTTACGTGAAGTCCTTCACTGTTCATCTTATGCATAGGCATTCATTTAGATTTTAGAATTTTATCAAAATCTCCCTAAATATAATCGGCCCACCCCACTCGCATTATAACATGTAAATAATTTCATACGAAAGATTTTTAACAGAAAAATTTAAGCCAGTGAGACCTTAACATTTACAAATTTGGTAATAATGTTGGTGCTGGTTAAGTGTGCGGTCTACCTACGATTGGTTAGGTTTAATCATGATATTTTCGTTAAAACTAACGAAAATATCATGACTAAACCTAACCAATCGTCAAGGGCGATTGACAATGGGATGTAAACAAACAGTTAGTAAACAAGATAAGAAGCTATAATTAAAAGGTAGACCGCCGAATCGTAGGTAGACCGCACACTTAACCAGCACCCAGTGGCGGTTCCTCATATGGGCAATATGGGCAGCCGCACAGGGCGGCATTTGTGGAGGGGCGGCATGAGCGCCTGCAAAAAAAATAAAAATAAGAATAAATAAATAAAGAAATAAATAAAAATAAAAAATAAAATAAAATAAATAAAAAGATCAATAAATATATTTTTATAATAAAAAACCATCTATTGCATTTTCCATAAACCTTCCCATAAAAGACCTAAACAATGCAAAATGCTTCCAGATTAATATTATTGGGAATAAAGGCCCATACTTTAACATATGTAATGTTATTTTTCTGGGTTTGGTTAAATAGTGAAATGTATATTATTTATTACAGAACGAATCTTCACACTAAGCCACTAAGGTCTGTTAAATAACCGCAAATGGATAAGAAGAGGTCAAAGCTATCAGGTGCTCAGTTTAGAAAAAAGAGGAAAGAAGAAGAGGAGAAACGAGCAAAAGATAAAGGTATAGAGCTATGTCATCTACTCTTCACTGCTATATTGCACTGCTCTTTTGTGATATAGCTTTCTGAGTCATTTGAAGTGTACTATTATGTATATAATTAGCCATTAACCAAGGAGGTTGTATTATTCATTTGTTTCCTATTCTAAAAGTTTAATAAATTGTGCTTAATAACATGTTAAATTAATTGTACTAGCCTATTCATGCATTGGTCTGTTATGTTCTATTTTACTATTTGCAGGGGCACTTTTGAAATATTTTGGAACACCCTCTGCCACTAGCCAGGATGAGAAGCCGTCTACTTCTGCCATTATTGAGGCTGAGGAGCCATCTACCTCCTCAGCCTCACATATGTCTCCACAAATGCAGTCTGATCCTGAGGATGAAGACCCATTTGCTTCTTCTTCTCCCCGGCAGGACTCTTCAGGTGAGTTTGTGTGCACATATGTCTGTGAGTGTGTGCGTGTGTGTGTATGTGTATGTGTGTGCATCCCTGCAAAGCATTTTGCAAACAGTTATAAATTATAATGTTATTATCACTGGGTCTGGGTTACTGGGTATGTGTGGTGTTTCACCACCATAATTCCATAACACCACCACCATAACAAAGTGCTGTGAATAATGTGTTATCTAACTTAGGTGTGTATACTAATGAGTAATGCTCTTGTTCTTTCTATTAGAAATGCCTGGAGCAGAATCGCCTCCTGAGGATGAGTCTCTGTCCACCGACCCTGCTAACTGGCCTTCAGTTCTGACTGAGAGAATTCGGACACAACTGGTTTCCAGGGGACCAAGTCAAGTACCATCTGACTTTGTATTCCCTAGAAACGACAGTGACGGAAGAAGTTTCCACCATCAATACTTCAGGAAGTCATTGGTTAGTGGGGAAAATATAACCAGAAGTTGGTTGGTCTATTCCTTAAAAAACAACAGCCTTTTCTGTTTCTGTTGTACATTATTTTCCAAGAGGAAAATAAATTTAACAAGTTTGGGACTCTCGGACTGGAAGCATGCAAGCTCATTGCTCACATCACATGACAACAGTTCAGAACACCTAAATTCTATGAAAATCTGGAAAGAACTGGCAGTGAGGATAAGAAAGGGGGAGACCATTGACAAGCAGGAGATGGCACTTCTGGAGGCTGAGAAGTTGAGATGGAGAGCGGTGCTGACACGTCTCACTGCTATTGTGCATTCTCTGGCAGTTAGGAATTTGGCACTAAGGGGACATACAGAAAAATTGTTCTCACCATCAAATGGCAATTTTCTGAAAGAAGTTGAACTGATGGCACAATTTGATCCTATAATGCAAGAGCACATTAACCGTGTCCAAAAAGGGACCTCCAGTCACACCAGCTACCTCGGCCACCACATACAAAACGAACTCATTGATTTGTCGAGCAGCAAGACCATTTCAGCAATGGTGAGCGACATCAAACAATCAAAGTTTTTTTCAATAATTCTAGATTGCACTCCAGATATCAGCCACACTGAACAGTTGTCAGTTGTGATTCGGGTTGTGTCACTGGAGGGGAAGCCCATATAAAGGAACATTTCATGGGGTTTTTGGAGGCAGAGGAGTCCACTGGTCAACATTTGGCATCTCTGATTCTGAAGAGACTGGAGGAGCTAAAAGTTCCTTTCATGGACTGTAGAGGACAATCATACGACAACGGGGCCAACATGAGGGGAAAAAACAAGGGTGTTCAATCCAGGCTCCTAGAAATTAATCCCAGAGCTCTGTTTGTTCCATGTGGGGCTCATTCTCTGAATTTGCTTGTGGCCGATGCTGCTAAGGGATCTATTGATGCCACAAGTTACTTTGGCATCTTGCAGAAGCTTTACAACTTGTTTTCAGCCTCCACACAACGATGGGCCATTTTGAAAAAACATGTGAACATCACATTGAAGATGTGGTCTGATACAAGGTGGGAAAGCAAGATCAAGAGTGTGGAGCCCCTGAGATATCAGGCAGCTGCAGTGAGAGATGCACTGATCGAGGTGAGGGACCACACCAAAGACTCTGTAATAAAGGTCGAGGCTCAATCTCTGTCAGAGGAGGTTGGGTCATACCGCTTCGCCATTTGTTCAGTGGTGTGGCATGACCTGTTGTGCCAAATTCAGCATGTGAGCAAGCAGATGCAGTCTCCTAGCATGCACGTTGATGTTGCAGTAAATCTCCTAAAAAAAACAGAGAGAGGTCTCCGCAATTACAGGGCAACAGGTTTTGTGGCTGCACAAATGGCAGCCACAGATATCTGTGAACAAATGAATGTGGAGGCTGTGTTAAAACAAAAACGGCTGAGGTCCACAAAGCGGCACTTCTCCTATGAAGCATCTGATGAGCCCTTGATTGATGCTTTGAAGAAGCTGGAGGTGACATTTTTCAATGCAGTGGTTGATGCTGCAACATCAGCCATTCAGGAAAGATTTTCCACGTTGGAAATTGTGGGAGAGAAGTTTGGAGTGCTGACACATTTCCAAAATCTCACATTTGAGGAGCTGACAGAACAATGTGTGAACCTTAGTACTACACTACACTTTAAGGGACAATCTGACTTGGATGGCAGAGAGCTTGCACAGGAGCTGAAGAACTTGCCTGACTTGCCATCAAAGACCATATCCTTGCTTGAACTGCTGACATTTATCCATGAAAGGGAGCTCTCTGAAATATATCCAAATTTGTGGACTGCTCTCAGAATTGGTCTTACTCTTCCAGTCACTGTTGCTGAAGCAGAGAGGAGCTTTTCAAAGCTGAAGCTCATCAAATCCTACCTGAGGTCAACTATGTCACAGGAACGCCTTACCGGTCTGGCCATCATCAGTATAAATTATACAATTGCTGAGCAGATTTCATATGATGATTTAATTCATGACTTTGCATCAAGGAAGGTAAGAAGAGTCAGGCTTTAGATGGCAGTTGTGCTGTGGTGCAATTTATTTTGTTTCTTGTTCAAAGTGTAGCATAATAATTACCCTCTCTTAAGTGTCTTATTCTATTTATGTGATAGAGCATTTGTACAATTTAGAAATTTGATTCTCTAGTTTATTTATGGCAGTTGTGCAATTTAATTTGTATTTTTCCTGTTCATAGTATCATAATTACATTCTCTTAAGTGAGTTATTCTATTTACGTGATGAAGGATTTGTAAAATTCAGAAATTTGAGTCTTTGTTTTGGTTCTGAAGTTCCAACAATTAGTCCAATAAAAAGTTATTTTGTGAAAGAGTTATGTCTGTCCTTTATTTTGGGGGGATTCGAATGTGTGTGTGTTGGCGAACAGGGGGGGGGCGCTGAAGGTGAGGTTCGCCCAGGGCGTCATGTAAGCTAGGACCGCCACTGCCAGCACCATAATGTTTTTGTAAATGGAATTAAAAATGTTGATATAGCTGTGGTATTTTTATAAACTTATGATCTCTCTGTTTGTTCTTCGATTTCACAAAACGATGTGAAATTTTGTACAAGTGTGTCTTGACTAGATATAGGTAGACTTTATTTTTATGGTTTAGGCCCTAAATATTGTATAAATTTTGTACGTGTTCTATATTATTAATCTAACGATAGAAAATCGGACCTTAGAAAAAGCTGAACAGTTTAAATATCTGGGAAGTTTATTAACCAACAATGGAGATTGCAATAAGGAAGTAAGATCTAGAATTGATATGGGTAAGGTAGCTTTTGAGAGACAGAGAAGACTACTTACGGGTAAACTCAATTTGAAGCTGAAGAAAATGTAGTAAAAAGCTTGATATGGAGTGTGGAAGTTTTAAAATGTGGATTTGGAGAAGAATGCTGAAGATAAGCTGGAGGGAACACCAAAGTAATGAGGAAGTACTGCAACAGGTGAGGGATAAAAGAAGACTCATTAAGATGATAAGAGAAAGACCGAAGAAATGGATCGGACGTGTGTTGAGAGGAAAAGGATTGTTGAAGGAGGTGATAAAGGGTAGATATGAAGGTAGAAGGCCGAGGGGAAGGAAAAGGAAAGCAATGCTGGATGATTTGAAGGCAGGCAGGGGTTACCATGAGATGAAAAGGATAGCTCAGGATAGAACACTTTGGCGGGACACATGAGTTAGACCTGCCTGATAGGCACAGCACGATAGATGGATATTATACAGCTGGCAACACCTTAAACAGAATTACTACTATAATTCACCGAAAATGCGTCTATCTGTCTGTCCGTCTGTCCGCAAAAAAACTTTTAAGTTTCTGAACTGATTTAGACCAAACTTCGTATGATGGATAGGGGTGATGAGTAATGAACGAAAATATGTGTGACCAGCCCCCCCCCCCCCCAACCAATTACTTGGCCCCAGCACCGCGATAAAACTATAGAAAAGAACGCAGTCATGAAAATCTTGAGCTTCACATCCGAGCTCATTGTATCAAGATTTGTGACGCTTTAGATTTTCATGGTTGCGTTCTTTTCTATAGTTTTATTGACCGAATAATTGGTTCGCCAGTAATTGAAGGGCCGCAGGCACCCCAATTACTGAGGCCCAAGGTGAGAGGAATAGGAATGATATCCAGAGAAAGAGCTACTGATGTTCAAAATAAAATACGCCGTAGGCCCACTCACCGCAGATCAAGCAAAATCGGCGCGTAGCGCCGATCTTTTGCTAGTCGTACTATAATTCACAGAATGTCTGTCCGACTGTCCGCAGAAAAACTTTTACGTTTCTGAACCGATTTCGACCAAACTTCGTATGGTGGATGGGGGTGCTGAGTAATGAACGAAAATATATGTGTGACCAACTCCTCCCCCAATTACTGGGCCCGAAGGCCCCAGCACCCTGATAAAATAAAACTACAGAAAAGAACGCAGCCATGAAAATCTTGAACTTCACATTGTGTCAAGATTTGTGAAGCTTAAGTTTTATTGCTCAAATAATTGAATTGCCAATTACTGTCGGTTTAATTATTTGGTCAATAAAACTATAGAAAAGAACGGTTATGAAAATCTTAAGCTTCACATTGCCGCCCGTAATAATAATAATAATAATAATAACAATAATAATAATAATAATAAAATACATACATGTTCAAAATAAAATTCTACTATTAAGCAGCTGTTATCATATCTGTGCTCCAGCTCTCTATTTACTGGGCTCGAAGGCTCCAGCACCGCAGGTTTAGCTAAATGGGCCCGTAGAGCCCTGTTTAGCCAGTAATAATAACTATATTATACATATATACTCGCTGTTAAAAAATATGAAAATGAAGAGCCTAACTTAACTGTGATAAACTGCTAAGGAAATGCAACCACTGCAAGGGCGGGTCTAGGGGGGTGGGGTGGCGACGTCCGGACCCCCCCTCAATTTCTTGTAAGTGCTCTTTTTTCAAGTGCAAGTGACCTATTTAAATGATGTGCATGCCTCTGAAAACAAATTTTGGGATCACTTTAACATATTGCTTCCCAGAAACCTCTCTTTAACATATTGCTTCCCAGTGTTAATCACTTTAACATATTACTTCCCAAAAATAGACATTACACAACCAATTACAGTTACATTACAATAGTTTATAATATTTATAGATTAGCTAGTCGAAAAAATGTAAATTTATGGACAACTTAATTTATTATGCTTTGCTATTTTTTGTGAATGTAAAATATTTGGATCACCTGAAGATCAGGGCCCCAGCCTTCTTTAGTTAGCCTTATAAGGCTAACTAACGAAAATATCACGACCTAACCTAACCAATCGTTAGGTCAACTGTACGCCCTTGACGATTGGTTTGGTTAGGTCGTGATATTTTTGTTAGTTAGTCTAGATTACCAACCTCTTTCTAACCAACCAACCTTTCTCTTTTTAACATATTGCTTTCCAGTGTTAATCACTTTAACATATTACTTCCCAGGAGGGATCACTTTAACATATTGCTTCCCGAATGCTTTGGGAAGCAATATGTTAAAGTGATCAAAATTTTGTTTTTGTAAGTAGATCATGGTTATTTCATCTTATTCAAATTCTATTTTGATTCATTATCTGTATACACTGTATTTCCAAATTTGTAGTTGCAGTGGTTTTCATAGATGCCCTTAGTACTGGTGCAGCTATATCACTATTTTTATGTTCATCTTATTTTGATAGCAGGCCCGTAGCAAAGGAAAGGTCCACTTTTGTAGCTATAGTTATAACTTATGATGTGATATTATAATGTATAACATCATTTAGTAAATAAACACTTGCATTTTTTATTTTCTTTTGAAACAACAAACTCCTCTAAACTACTCTAAACCCCCTCAGCAGTTCGTTGCACCAAAAGGTCCATCTTTCTACAATTTCGACCCCCCCCCCCTTGGGAAGTCATGGCTACGGGACTGGATAGTTCTTTTAATTAGCAAGACATTTGTAATGGTTTGAAAAATTTTCTGTGATAATTATTGTAATCAAATTAGATTTTTATTTTTTATCATATTTGAATGAGACTGATCTAATAAAACAATACAATTGATTTTACACTCGCTCATTGATGGTCTGTTTTAAGAAACAATTTTTAGGGGGTGCCCTTTCTTCTTTGGACCCCCCCCCTTACTGAAATGCCTAGATCTGCCCTTGCACTGTTCTTACTTGATACGTTGTCATAAAAAAAGTACAAAAGATTTCATGAACAACCACCTACATTTTTCGATCAGTGTGTGTTTTGAAAGTGCACTGAAATTTTATAAATTATCATTATTACATGGTATGCATATGATGTAACTAGTCTACAAATTCACATAATATAGGAGTTTGTATTTTTGTTAAAAAATATAAATTATGCCGTTAAACTAGTTGTGGAAAACAAATCGTAGACCTGTTTGATTACTATTGGGCTATACTGTAGCTCACGAGACAAGAGGCTAATCACGAGACAAGAGATGAGCGAGCCGAAAGTGAAGTTTACATATTTCTCGTGACAAACTTAGAGCTAACATGGTTTCGTACGAGGGTGTAGTGGCAAATTTTAAGGTGCAGGAGCTCTAAGGAAATACTTGCATGTTGGTACATAATTTTAAATTCTGCTATTATTTCCTTGTACCGGTACATCAGTTAATCAGGTTACTCCCCAGAATGAGCGGAAAGTTGAATACACGAATTTTATGGTATTTACCTTGAAGCGCTTCTGCTTCAAGGGTGCGCTGCTCCCACGAAGTCCGCTCAGCCCCTTCGCAGGGCTGCCAAATAATTTTCAGCAAAAGTACTAAATGTTCCAAAAAAGTACCAAATTAATAAAGTTAATTTAATAAAGTTAAATATTTATCCACTGTTCTCTGAACATGACTATCATAATACCTTGCCAACAGGACAAGTTGCTTAATGGTTGCTATATCAGTTGTTTCATCAATAGTGAAAATTAATGTTCTTTAACTGAGAAACAAGATTGTTAAAGTAAGTATCACTAATAATATTGCGAAAAATATCTGTTCCCTTGGTTCTTGCATGTTTAATGTCTTTAGCAATTTTAGAGTCTGGACATGTATTCAAAATAAGGCTAGGCAAGTGATCCATTATTGCAATAGGTAAATTATGCTCTGCAACAAAGGTACATAGTTTCAATGGTAAATTTATAGTATTACACCCGTCTCTCTTTAGAGGTGAAATTTATGTTTTTCCTATGGTTTCTGATGTGTTTTGAACGAATCTGACCTTCAAAACCGTTGGAAATGACTCGTTTTTGAGAACCCCCCTCCCCCCACCTGGCAATGTGCGGGAAATCACAGAAAACAAGTTATTTCCAATGGTTTTGAAGGTCAGATTCGTTCAAAAATCATAGGAAAAACATAAATTTCACCTTCAAAATTGACCTAACCTTCCTAACCTATTCTGACCTAACCTAACTAGTGATGTGAGTCGTTTTTTTGTAATTTTTTTTATTTTTTTTGTCATTTTTTTTGTCGTTTTTGTTTTTTTTTGTTATTGTTTTAAACTTATTCCATATTTTTCTTCCTTTAATCTAATAAGTATATTAGTATTACCTATAATTTACTATACTACCATGCTTATACGGTTATACCTAGTATAATAGTAGTATATATAGTCATCTTTTAGAAAAACTGAATCACGCAAAAAGTATATAATAGAAAGGAAAAACAAACCCCCATTTTTTATATGTATATATATTTTTTAACTAGAACATAAAACATTTTGGTGATCTTCCAATACGTGCTCTACCATAAAATTTACATTCCAATATGTGCTCTACCTTAAAATTTACATTCTAATACGTGATCTACCTTAGATTATTCGGATTAGCAGCAGGTATGGACTTTGGTTAGAATGCTGCTTGTTAGGTTAGGTTAGGTTAGGTTAAGTTAGGTTAATTTTCATTAACTGCTTTCTTATTTAATTCGAATAATATTCTTATTACTTATTTTATTTTTTCAATTTTCTACCTTAGAGTTTCACGGTAGAGCACGTATTGGAATATGGTAGATCATAGTTTCGCGGTAGAGCACGTATTGGAAGAGCACCAACATTTTTCCTCGTTTCAAACAATATACATAATTGTAATTGGCAAGAGTACCAGTATATATATTCCAGATAGAAAAAAAAAATATTCACCTTTTTTTGAACCTTTTTGTTAACCTAATGTTGTTTAATCTTCATTTCATGGAAGAATCATCACTAGATTGGGTAGAGCATATATGCTAGTTTCAATATCACAGGTATTGGTATAATATACATAATAAAAAATATATAATACTGGTATAAAACAATATATATAATTATGATTGGCAAGAATACCAGTGTGTGTATATATATATATATATATATATTCCATATAGAAAAAAAAAAAAAAAATATTCATCTCTTTCTTTAACCTTTGTGTTAACCTAATGCTGTTTAACTTCCATTATCTGATTCTATTTCCATTGAAGAATCATTATCACTAGATTGATTAGAGCATATAGTTTCAATATCACAGGTACTGGTACTTATTGCAGATTTGGATGTTGACGAAGCCAATGTAGCACCATGTTTTACTTCACTTTCTTGGAATTTGCATTTGGGATATAAATACTAGCTTTGCTGCTCTGTCTGTGCTTAATTGGTTTCTTTTGGCTGTATGGATATTACTGTATGTCTAAATGATCTTGGAGGTAATGAAAGGGCGAAATAGAGGTGTATGAGTTTGTGTAGGTATATATGTGAGTATGCATGCGTATGTATCTGGAATTCTGGATGTATGCGTGTGTATGGGTATATAATAGATGTAAATATGTGTATATAAGTATTTATGTATATATGGTATATATGTATGGGTGTATGTGTATGTATATATATGGATGGTCTCGGGGTTAAAAATATGTCATCGCGGGTCTAAAGGATAGTTAAGTGGGAGATTCAAAATCCGAGGCATGGATGGGGAGAGTCCTGGAAAGGTTGGACAATGGGCAGTCAGCTCCCAGCCAGTGTTCCGCAAGTTTAATGGATCTCAAGATACAAGACTTTCAGTGCAAGAAAGAGGCCAGTTTTTTCTGTAAATAGGCTGAAAAGGACATTCTAGACTGGTACCATATGGCCTATTTTATTATTTATTTATTTTTATAATATATATCATTGCAAAAGTATACCTTATAATTAAATTGGCAATATCTATATTAATTATTTAAAAAAAAAAAAAAAAAAAAAATATATATATATATGGCCATAAAAAAAAAAAAGGTTTTTTAACATCACTAAACCTAACCTAACCTATCCTAACCTAAAAGAAAAATAGGAATTACCTTTAAAATCTGAGACAGAATAATCACAGTACTGTCTTTTCTTCATTTTAAGCACAATGTAACTTTTTCTACAATGCCATAGTTTCTGGTCTTGATGATATGTACACTCCATTTTACAATGTGGACACTTCACTACTGTCGGTAGAACACCATGAGCATGCAGAAACTCAACACTTTTTTCTAAATTTTCGTAGGAAGCGACAATACAGCAGTAATAATCAAACAAGCACATGCCACACAAAGCCATTCTGGTAGCAAAGTAATTCATATTCAAAATGGATGGAGTGCAGTGATTGGGCAGACATGTAATGGTCAGCCACGCACACACACCAAACGAATGTACGAACATACTAGATACACACCAAAAAAAATTTATATCTCAAAAATGAAGCATTTGTGATGGAAATGCTATAGAAGAAAAGTGTCTTAGAATTAAAAAATCTACTTAATGAACATATAATAATTGCTGGATGTTAGATGGGTGTAATACTATAATAATACCGTTTTAACTCTGATGCAGCTACTTGAGTTTTCGCTTTTCACTCATTATCTAGAGGGGGTTTCATTTATTAGTAAAGAAAAAACATAATTTTGAAGACTAGAACACTAATGTACCACAATGCTGCCACTGCTAACAGAAGTTCAGAACCAACAAATGAGACTGTGAGCACAGTGAGTGTCATATTTTTGAATGATGCCAAATGTCACTAAAGTAGTGACTAAAAAGCTCTAAAAAGGCTGTTTGGAGAAGTTGTAAGCTATAGTGAACTGTCTAACATTCGATCTTACCTTGAAGCGCTTCTGCCTCAAGGGTGCGCTGCTCCCACGAAGTCCGCTCAGTGCCTCCTGAGGCGGGGCCACGATGGGGTTGCCACCCTTTTCTCTTGCTCCTGCTGTACAATTTGGTCCCTTATTGAATTTATGGGGGCTGGTCTGGCAGAGGAATACCCTGGCACTGTGGGTTGGTTGGGTATGTTGGCTAAAAACATGTCAGTGTTTTTTAAAAGTCTCTACTGGGACTGCACTTATATCTCTAAGGTACTGAGGCAAGGAGTTAAACAGGTGAGAACCCTGCCTAGAGATGATGATATATTGAAGGGTTTGAATCCTTCTCAGACTGTTTGGTGGTTGGTGATATTTTTGATACATTCTGCCAGTTCTTGTTAAGGTGGGCACAATTGGTTCAGTATTGGGGGCAACTAAAAGCCCTTCTAGAATTTTCCAGGTATAGATTAGGATGTCTCTCTCAAACCTTCTCTCTATGGAATAAAGGTCAAGGTCTCTGAGCCTATCCCAGTAGTTTAATTTGTTTTTACTCACCTGTTGCCCATCAGGTTGTTTAATATACAAGGTAAAGGTTCTTTGTAGGCCCTCAATTTTTTGCAATTCATTCTGTTTGTGGAGAAACCATAATTGAGAGTAGTAGTCAATGCGTGGAAGAGCAAGTGATTTCCACAGGGTAAGCATGGTCACGCTGTCCCTAGTTCTGAATGTCCTCAGTATATATCCTATTAGTTGTTTGCATGATGAGGTTACTTTGTCAATGTGCCTGTTGAATGTTGCATTCAGATAATATAATCCCTAGATCCCCTACATGATCAGTTTGTACATCTTTTCCTGTGGGTCCAGTGTAGTTGAATTGTTCTTTCAGGTATTTATTTGGTCCATACTTAATTAGTTCAAATTTGTTTTCATTGAAGGCCATATTGTTTCTTTGTTTGCATCCGCCCATCAGGGGTGGCTCGTTGGTAGGCACTGCGGAACTGTAGTACCCCCATGATCTTATGATCTTTATATTTAAATATTTAAAATAGCCTCTCTGATTGTGTTTTTCAATGAACTTTGAGTTTTTAAATCAGATTATATCCTTTTTTCCTTAAACTATTTCAATGCTGAACGAATGAATCATGAAAGTAGCTTCAGCCTTCCCGTGGAACTGCGTACTTAACAGTTCCAGATTTTGTTCAAAACGCTTGAAACCTCAGTGGTGGACATACGAAGAGTGAGTCAGAATTGTGGGTTTAAGAGGATCTAAAGCACTGTGGACAGAGCAGTGCCAATTTGTTTGTTTGACGTGGTAGTTGTGTTACCGTATCGTTTGCTAATTTGAAATTTAATTTCTGAATTGCATTTATCAATGATTCATTATCATTTATTTTTTGTCGTGAGATTGAAGTTAATTATATAATAATTGGATTATTTACAATATATAGCTTTCATTTCTTAGAATATTTTTTTGCTCAGAATAAAAACAGAAGAATGGAATTTGTTTATAAATAAAATTTTTGGTAAATTCGAAATTACCCATTAAGCGTAAGTACCTATAATTGATTTTATGATACATTTTACTTATTTTTATGACAGTAGTATCTATTTATCTATTCGACTTTCTCTCTCATATATATATATATATATATATATATATATCTGAGCTTTAGGTGGCTTCTCACCTGTAGTCCGCTGTTCTCCCTTTTCTAGTGCCTTTTCTCCATCTCCGTTTCTCTTTCTCGTATTCCGCCTCGCCATGATATCCGCTACCATATAGCGGGAAATGGCGGTAAACGCCCCATACAAAAAAAAAAAAAAAAAAAAAAAATATATATATATATATATATAATCGACAATTGTTCGCAATTTCTGAGGCAGCACCCCCATAACTGAAAGTCACGAGCCGCCACTGCTGCCCATGCATATATAGTTTGTAGATCTTTTTGTAGCTCTACACAGTCTTCTTTTTCTGTAATTGGTCTTAGTATTCTGGTATCATCTGCAAATGACAGGAGAGAGCTTCCTAGATTACAGTTTATATTGTTTAGCATTATAATGAATAGAATTGGTCCCAGTACTGTACCTTGTGGCACTCCACTAATCACTTTTTTTTTTATAGATCTTGCTCCATTTACAATTGTTATTTGTTTTCTGTCAGAGAGAAAGGCATGGATCCATTTTCCTATTTTTCCACAAATACCAAGTTCTTTTAGTTTATGGAATAATATACCATGGTCAACCTTGTCAAAAGCTTTTGCAAAGTCTAGATAGATGACATCAACATTGTGGTTTTCTCCCAAATATTGTAGGATTGTATTGCAATGGTCTATAAGTTCAGTAAGGCAGGATCTCTTTTGTCTGAAGCCATGTTGAAGTCTAAGAGATGTTCATTTTCTATAAAACTGACAATGTGCCTTTTCAGGACTTTCTTAAATATTTTGATAATATGGGAAGTCAAGGATATGGGTCTATAGTTCTTGGCTTCCTTTTTTTTGCCTCCTTTGTAGCTTGGGGTAATATTTGCTTGTTTCATGATTGGTGGTATTCTACTGACCAGTGTCTAGTGAGGATCTCCACAGGATTTTCAAAGGCAGAGATAAAGTATGTTTGCTTTCCTTAAGAATCTTGGCTCCAATTCCATCTGGACCAGGGGCTGAACTCCTCGGTAGCTCTGTTATTGCCTGTTGTATGTCTTTAGTGCCTGTATATCTTCCAATAATGGTCTGTCTTAGTCATTTTCTTCTCTATCAAAAAATGCTGTAGTTTTTATTTTCTTTGCTACTACAGGGGTACTCCAACTTAAAGCATATTGAGATTGTAGAATGTTTGCCATTTCCTGTGGATTAGATGTGAGAGTTAGTCCATCTTTAGCAAGCAATGGGCCAATGCTCGTTTTGATAACTGCTTTGCGTTTAGCATAGCTAAAGAAGAATTTGCTATTTTCCGTTATAGTGCCAATAGCTTTGTGTTCATTATCAATATTCTCTCTTATGGTTGACTCCTTTATTTTAAGTTCTAATATCAGTATCTGATTCCGGATGTTACTATGTCTTGTATCACTTAATTGCTTTGTCAGTTGTTTAGATAGCTTTGTTCTCTTTCTCATAAGCGTCCTTCTGTATCTGTGTTCTTTTGTCAGGTGCTTCTTTGCACTATCGTTTTTCTTTGGTGTGTGTGCTTGTATAATGCTGATGATAGCAGGTATTGTATTCTACTCCAGCATTCTTCTGGTTCTAGGTTTTCTAATTCATCTTCCCAGTTTATTTCTCTCAGACAGTTATTTATTGATGACTTTTGATGTCCAGTCTGGCTTGTGTAGGTTTAGGTCAGAGTATGGCAGGTCCATTTGGCATGGGTCTTGCTTACATTTGTGGAGAGAAGTTTGTGAATATGTGCATGACATTGTGTTGGAGTGTATAGTTAGTGTTATAAACAATGTGGTCAATTGTAGTTGCATATTTGTCAGTACTAAAATCTAGGATATTATTTTCTAGTTGGCAATGAACATGTACTAGTAGTAGTTTTTCTATAAACTCATTCAGGTGTTTTGATTTTGGACCTTTTTGTCTCTGATTTCATACCACCATATTGGTTCCAGGTGCAATTTGGGAGATTAAAGTTCCTGTAATGATTAAGTCTCTTGTTGAGTCTACAATAGCTGGGCATTGCTGATTTTTTCCAGGACTTCAGTGAGCTCTAGATGGGAGCTATCTGGAGGCTATAGATATTCATAGTATTATGTCATCTTTATTATACTGAGCATGATGATTAGGAGTTCACAGGCTCCATTTGAGTATGCCATGAGCAGTTCACTTGAATGTTTTCAGGGATGTACATCAGGACACCACCATTTAGACGGTCTCTCTGTCATATCTATGGGTGGTGTACCCTTTGATTGCAATTTCACTACTCATGATCATGGGGTTAGGTGTGTTCTGTGAGGCTATAACTGTGCTAGTAGTGTTTTCACTAGGCTTTAGGTAAGGTACTTTGGTATGGTTTGAGTTTGGGTAAAGGCCCTGGATGTTTAAGTAAATTACACTGCCCAACAAAAAAAAAAATTTTGCTGCTGATTTAATTCTAAGACCTGTTCTGGATAATATTGATGTGCTGATTTAAAAAATCACCTTAGATTTTGTCCATCACATCAGGTTTTCATGCAATGCAATAGTATTGTGGGTGATCCGTGAAGGGTGCTTATCAAAATTGATGATTTTTGAGACCTGTTAACAGCTGTTTTGCTGTTAAAATTTTATCTGTGCAGTAAATCTAAAGGTCATGTACAACATATTAAAATCTTGGGTATCTGTGGTTTCCCCAGGTGTGAGCATGATGTCATGATCTGAGAGAGATTTCCCATTTCCCATATACCAGCTTAAAGCTGGTATATTCGATGGTACCAGATAAGAAAACTGATGAAAGATCCGCAGTTCAGTAACTCAATGACCGAAACAGAGGCAAGAGCTTGGAATGCTTTTGTGGCAGTAGTTAAGAACCTAGGAAACAAAGTCTGAAAATTATAAAGATCTTGTAAAGGATTTACTTGTAAACTTTCAGCAGTTGGGTTGCAATATGAGCATTAAATTTCACTATCTCAACAGTCATCTGGATAAATTTCCAGAAAATCTTGGTGATGTTAGTGAAGAGCAAGGTGAAAGGTTCCACCAAGATATCAAATTGATGGAAGAACGATACCAAGGAAGATGGGATACCCATATGATGGCTGACTACTGCTGGAGCCTGCAAAGAGATTGTCTTGACATCTCTCATTCTAGGAAGTCTTATAAGAGAGAATTTATCAGCAATGAAAAGTAAGAAAACAAGAAAAAGACAATGTTAAGAAAACTGGTCCCGTGCTTGCTTTAATATGGATTCATTTTTTGCTTATTTAAACACTTAATCACTTTATGTATCAATATTACCATTGTATATTAAAGTTCACTCCCTGCACAATTGTTTACTTTTCCATGCTGATTCTGAGTATGTAAAAACTTATTTTTTGAAAAGAAAAAAAATTGGGCATCACCCTGCCAAAATGCGATATCTCCAAAATATCCGTATTTGATTGCTCGAAAACCTGACATGATAGGCAAAAACTAAGGTGATTTTTTAAATCAGCACACCAAAGTTACCTAAAAACAGGTGTTAGAATTAAATCAGCAAAATTGGTGTTGGGCAGTGTTAATGATACATTTGTGGAGCCATTTGTTTCATCTCCCACATGTAGGGCATTTGTAGAGTTCCTGCTGGGGTTCTCATTTGCTTTTGTATGAGGAGCCCAAGTGAGCTTTGAATGTCTTGCATTTGTTTCATGAGGTGGTAAAACCCCAATGGGGGTTTCATGGTTGCTTGATGTATTATTGTCACCAGTGGGCTTACCTGGACCTGCTACATCAGCATAAGATCTGGGTGCAGGAATGGTATTTGATCTTGGGTTTTCTTGCATCCCTTGGGCCAAATAGTGATGATGGATAGCAGGCTCACTATCCTGGTAATCTCTCCATTGATTTTGATGTGGTTGCAATCAGATTGTTCCCTTCAGGTGGGCCAGATTGCAGTTCTCTTTAAAACAACTTCTTTCCCACCATGAGCTCTGGCAAATTTGAGGATGAAGATAGGGACATCTTGCATTGGATCTACATCCAGAAATGCCATTCCCATCATGTATAAATTTTTTGCAGAGTGGTGGGTGAGCAAATGGACTTTCTCTTCCCTTAAGTCCATATTTACAAAAGCCCCTCCTGTAATACTTGCATACTAGCTTCTTCTTTTGGCTTTTTGGTGACTGTGTACAGTGAGGTTGTTCACTTTGTTGAAGGTCTTAATGTCTATTTCCTGTTCTTGTTTTGTCTCTTCTCTCTTTTGGTGCCCTTTTTGTTTGCAGTTTCCCTCTCTCTAGGGTCTCATCCTGAGGGTTTCTCACTTTTTCAGCAAGCTCTACATTGGCAATGATAATTTCCTCCTCCTGTAACTCACCTGCCAGTTCTACTTCAAGCTCTTCAAATTGCCTATCATAGTCATCGCAAATTTGACGAGCACATTCAAAGCATGAGAATTTTCTTTTTGAATTTTGAAGGATGAGTAAGAAATAAATAGGTAGTTCACTACAACTGTAGTGTATCCATAGTCTGCATTCATCATATCTTAATGCATGTAGGTTGCAGTCTAATGCACATTTTATACATGGGTTTCTGTTTTTGTTTTCTTCCTCTGCCATGTTAACTTGCACACTGGGTTTAGTGTGGAGAACAGTCACCATTGAGTCCATTTTTTGTAGATATTCGTAGATATCAAAATGATGTTTGCAAAAATTTAAGTTTATTGTTTATTATAGTTTGTTTATTAATTTTGTTAATTTATAGCTTTGTTAATAAGCTTTGTTTGCAAATTTTTTATAATTTTTTTGCAAATTTCTTCCTGATTTTTGTAATTAGTGATATAGCATGATGTAGCTATTAGTGATGTAGCAATTCCAAAATTTAGCTCATGCCAATGCTGATTCCATGAAAAACTACCAATGCTGGTGCCAATTCTTTGCCTACAAGGAGTGATCAAAAAGTATCTATAATTTTATTGCTATGGACAAATGAATGCAAATAAGAAATAACCATTTACATATGTGAGTCTTCCTGCAGTCTGAAGCAAAATCTGCTACCATGAGTCAGTAGTTGGTTGGAGTGCTAAAAGGGAGGGTGTGTTTTTGCAGTACGTTGAAATCTTGGAAATGAAGCAACGCGTGTGCCGAACTTGGAAAATCTGCATCAGAGATGAATGAAATAATTAAAACAGCTTTTGGAAATGATGCTCTCAGTGTAGCTAACATTTACAAATGGCACAAAAAGTTTAAAAATGGAGAAACATCGCTTGAAGACAAGGAATGCAGTTGCCACCCTTCCACTTCTCATTACGGATGAAAATGTCCAACAGATGCAATTTCTGGTATGAGCAAATGTTTCTCCATTTTTAAACTTTTTGTGCCATTTGTAAACATTAGCTACACTGAGAGCATCATTTCCAAAAGCCGTTTTAATAATTTCATTTGTCTCTGAATGCACGTTGCTCCATTTCTGAGATTTTGTACTGCAAAAACACACCCTCCCTTTAAGCACTGCAACCAACTACTGACTCATGGTAGCAGATTTTGCTTCAGACTGTAGATGCCAGAGGGCAGGAAGACTCTCATATGTAAATGGTTATTTCTTATTTGCATTCGTTTGTCCATAGCAATAAAATTATCTATACTTTTTTATCAGTCCTCGTATATTTTAAAAAATCAATTCCATTCATAAATTTTACTAATCTATTGTGAAAACTTTCAATTTGCATATTTTTATATTTCACATTTGTTTAAATGCTTTTAGTTAGCTCACTCCATAATATAGAGCATGGTACCAGTATTTGTTACTTGTATACCATAGTTAAAATGATGATCAGTTTCATTACTCAGTAAAATTATAAAATAATCTTATTTTAGTTTCATAAATTGAATACCAATATTTGAAGTTATTATTTTTCCTTGTGTTGAAGGTATTTTCTTTATTCATTATTAAGGTATTATTAAGATGAATGTTAGTTACAAAAGTAAGGAAGTCATCCCAAGATTATATAATTCTCATGCTAGGCTCCCTTAGAATACTGTATTGAAGCCTCATCCCCTTCGCCAATTCAGGGCTGGGTAGGTACCAACAATAAAGGTGGTACTTGTATCTGAGACAAAGTGGTACTGATTAATTGAAAGTGGTTAATGGTAAATACCAGTACATTATAAGTTTTTACCTATGGATGGTCCCCATTTTGCAGTGTGAATAACTTGACTTATAGCGAGGTATTTTTTAATACCTATTAAATATTATGATTTATTATTAAATTATTATTATTAAATATTATGGTTTTATGATCTTTTGTACAAGCTGCTCTGAATTTTAAGAATCCAGATTCACTTCAGAGACAGTCCATAATAGGGTAATTCCAGGACAAATAGACAAATGAAAGTGCCAAATGTACACTCCACCATCTCCAAAATTCATGAAACTTGGTGTGAGGGTTGGTTTTGGTCCAAATTACAAAAATCTGAATTTTTTTGAAAATTGGTCAAGTTGGTCAAATTTTATGGCTTGACCAAATTTTGGTCAAATGAAAAAAACCAACAATTTTCAAACATAAATATCTTGGCTGCTAATTGTGGTAGCGTAATAAGTCTTAAATGATAAAATATGTAAAATTAACTGTAGTTTCTAAATATGTATCATTTTTTTAGGGTAACAAAATAAAATGATGATTTTTTGGAAAAAATGTCAATTTTTTTTTTTTTTTTTTTTTTGCGATTTGGCAGCGAAGATATCATTTTTCGAAAAAAAGACCAGAATAAAAATGTTTATTTGATGTATGTACACCATAATAAGTAATAAAAAGTCAGCTTATAGTTTATTATAAGGCTCAAAACTGAGTTTGAAATTAAGTAATAATTTTTTTTTCAGACGATGAAGATTTATTACAGACTTGTTGGTCCAAAAAAAGACAATTTTCAAATCATATAAAAAATACATGTAGATAAACCAAAGGAGAAAAAATCTTTTAAAATATATGTACAATGTACATTAGGGTGGTCCAAATCCATAGGGGGAAATTTCAAAATTGTCTTAGATAGTCTCCACAAGTGTGGGTTTTGTCCATTTAGTGTCCACATGGTGTGTGCAAAATTGCAGCGTGATTGGTGAATATTTAGAGGTCGCCCCACTCTGAATATATATATTATATAATGTACTTTTTCTTCCGTAGGTCCGATGGCTCAAACTCGATCAATTCCAAAAGTTTGGCTTCGGGATGGCAACTGGAACTTTATCCACGTCAAGGCTCCCTACATGCCTTGACGCCCTCCTCTTGGGGCAATACCACCACATCAATCAAAAGCAAACCACCTCCGACAGTCTGAACCAGGCATGCCAGAGGGTGATTGAAGTCTGGACCCGAGCGCGGATCCCAACTCAACGGATCGACTCCTGTGTCCGTAAGCTTTCAAAGCTTTTAGACCGCTACAAAACACTCAAGAAGCACAGGACCAGGCAACGTGCCAGCGATAGAATGAATGAAGACATCTTCAAAGCGGACATCCAGGAACTGTTTGACATCGCAACCAGTGATGCCATGAGCACAATCGTCAACGTTGAGGACCGAAATTTCCTGTCCATGCAGCGCAAGGACGTCAATTCTTGCAGCATGGCTGGCATTGATAAGGAAATGACTACACAAGAGGACAGAAAGCGATCCAGAATGGAGAAGGAAGCCAAGAGGAAGGCAAGGCATGAAGCAACACAGAAAGATTTGGAAGAAGCAGGAGTGTCATCAATTGATCTTTCCTCTTCTTCTTCTTCCCTTTTTTCGCAAGACGACGACGACTATAGACCATGGTTCCGATTCCTTCTTCGTCTGAAGCTCCGGCACAAAGCGTCCCAAGAACAAGGTTACGAACATTTTCCAATCTCCAGAAGTCATTGGAGCAATGGATCGCACCAATCTTTCTGAGCGGAATGCTGTTTTCGTAACTGGAGCTGTATTACAGGCCGCGGGCATGATCTGTCTGGGATGACGTGCTCTCGGAGCTCTTTTCATCGCTACAGAGAAAGTGGGCGAGAACAGGCAGCTCGAGAAGACCTAGAATCATTCTCTCTAGAAGACCCTGTCCTTCTCCATTGGGACGGAAAGCTTCTCCCCGGCATTGAAGGAAGAAGACGAATGTGCATCGGATAGCAATCCTTATAACATTCAATGGACAGGAGAAGCTGCTTGGTGTCCCAAAGATGAAACAAGGAACTGGAGAAGCACAGGCCCAGGCATGCCTTCAAACTATGAAATTATGGAACGTGGAACAGCATGTGAGAGGTCTCGTCTTCGATACCACTGCGTCAAACACGGGTTTACATCGCGGAGCCTGTGTCAGGATTGAAGAAGCATTGGGTCACGAGCTAGTTTGGATCGGTTGTCGACATCATATACTTGAAGTCGTACTTGCTGATGTCTTTGCCTCAATATTTGGCTCAACAGGAAGTCCTGAAACAGGCCTTTTTAAGCGATTTCAAAAGGAATGGCCATATCTCTCCCACGAAGCATTTGTCTCAGCATCGGACAGCTTGTTCGAGAACCCTCAACTCCAAGAGATGAGAAAAGAGATGCTCACTTACTTACCTAACGCTCTTCAGGCAAGCCAACCTCGTAACGACTACAAGGAGTTCCTTGAACTATCTTTGCTCTTCCTGGGGGGAAAGACTGGTGGTCAACTCTTTATCCGAGCTCCGGGTCCCATGCACCACGCGAGATGGATGGCGAAGGCGATTTATGCGCTCAAAATCTACCTCTTTCACTATCAATTCAAGCTCACAGCACGCGAAGAACGAAATGTGACTCAGCTGGCTTTATTTGTCAGTCTGATTTACGTCAAGTACTGGCATGAAGCGCCAATGGGGACACAAGCTCCTCTCAATGATCTCAAAATGCTGCATCTTCTGGAAAAATATCCACACGGAGGAGCTGCACAAGCGGCGAAGACAGCTCTAAGACGCCACCTGTGGTACTTGTCGGAGCATCTGATTGGACTGGCCTTCTTCGATAATAGGATCGATCCTGATACCAAAAGGAGAATGGTTCAACACCTCCAACATCCCCAAAAGAATGGCTGCCCCCGACGAATCGACATGGCGGAAGCTGGTGTTGAAAATGATGTGGCATCCTTCGTCACGAAAAGGACATTGACCCTCTTTGATGCCTTGAAAGTTGGAGGTAAGGAGGAAGCGCGCCAGTTACTTCAAAAAGATCCACGGGAATGGCCAAATGACAAGAACTACAGGGAACTTAGAGATCGCGCCTTAAAGATGAAAGTCGTCAATGATGCTGCCGAGCGAGGTATTGCTCTCGCACAACGCTACAATGACACTTTGACACGAAACGAGGACCAGAAGCAGTACCTCCTACAACTCGTAGCCGCCCACCGAAAACAGATACCAATACCATCCAAGGCGACTCTGATGCAGAAGAAATAATGAAGATACACCCATTATCATGTCCTATTGTCTTACTGTTTTCTTTCATATTCTTTGAGAACCAAAAAAAAATTTAGTTATTCAGTTGTCTATATATTTTCCCAAATTTTCAAAAAGGGGGCAAGTGGGGCGACCCCTAAATATTAACCGAATAACGTGAAACTTTGCACAAATACTGTCCACACCAAGAGGCATAAAACCAACCTTGTGGAGAGAACTTAGTCGATGCTTTAACTTTTTGGACCACCCTAATGTACATACATAACCCCTCTTATATTTAGGGACAGAATATATTGACAATAATAATATTTAATTTATAAAGCGCTTATCAGAGTATAAAATACTCTTCCTAATACTACACGTACACAAGTCTTTGCGAATGAATTAAGAGAGAGTATTCTCATCCAGTGAATCCAAATTTTAGACACTAATAATATAATAATAAGAAAAAAGAATTTGAAAAGATTTTTATAACTATTAAGTAGATACACAAATCTTAGATAAAAATTTTAGAAATATTATATAGACAATCTTAAATAGTATACATTCGATAGAATTTATTTTATCTTTGAAAAGTTATTTAATTCTTGAAGCAGAAAAATGTATTATATTCTTGTTCCTCCTCGTGAACTTGCTTCAGTACTCCCAAATATATTTTCTGTTGGAACGTGACAAACATCATCTTGCGCAAGAAAAATGTATGAGGGACATATGCCCGAAGGATGGAGAAATTTTATCAGAAAATCATCATATTCACAGTCAAAGGACTGGACTAATCCGAGCCATAGTTTATTTTCATACATACAACCCACAAAAGAGCCTGTTTCAATTTCGCGTTGAGAGACAGTATTATGTTCTTGATCCGAAGCAGAAACTCTAATGAGCTCTCTTATTTTGACTGACTGTGCACTCTGAGAGAGTGGATAAACCTTCAATGAATTCTTGGAAATTGGGACGAAGCGATGTAATTGTTGAGTACCTTTGATAGAAGTAATAGGTTCACTCAGACATTTTTGCAAAGAAAGCTCTACATCTACAACTTCTGCCTCAGAGACGTAAAAAAAGTCAATAGCGGTTAGGAATTCTTGAGAGCAGAAATTGTAGAAGTCCTCAGCTGTTAAGATTTGATGGTCGAGAGGCTGTCATAAGCTTTCTCTGGTGACTGCTCTTTTTATCGTCGCAGGCATTCTTCCCGTGGGATGTCACGAAAAAATTCCACTCAGCATGAATTTTGAAGTCTTCGAAATGATGGCATAAATGTAGAAAATTTGTTTTATTCTTATACTGAGCCCACATCCATCTATGAAATAATGAATTTTAGTTAGGTTTGAATTTTGTTGTTGGATGCACAGAATTAATTTTTTGAGAAAACTATGAACCAGAATTGTATCATGCCTGCAACGGTTTGAAACAAAGCAGTAACTTTTGCAAATTAGTTTTCCTGCATTGTTTTTGGAATAATAAACGAATGGGTGCACTGTACATTGCGAGTTCTCCCAATGAAACCCCTGGGCACAATCTTGTACGATGAATGAGAAGTTTTCTGCGAAATCACCCACCAAAACACCTTCATTTTCAGGCAGAGTTTCTTTTAGATTTTTGAAGTAACTCGACTGACATTTATTCGTGAAGTGGTGTCTTGTCAGTTGTGCAATTTTTTTGGTGAGCGATTCCACGTATTCCTCTGGAGTTTCGGTGATATCTTTTAACATACAGTGATCGACGGATACTCATTGTTTATATTTTCTCTCTTCCATCGCCATGAAGTCTAAACTTTCCAAATAATTTTTTATTCCGACCTCTCGCGGGCATCTTTTGCATCGGTGCATCATACAATCTTCATTGTCCATGCCGCAGACGGATAAAGACATTAATTTTTTGTAGTCTAAATCTTTAATGCCTAATGCTAATATTTGTAGTTTCGGATTTTGGTGATGCATACATATGCAGACACTGTGAGTTCCGCTTTGTCCCGCAAGCACGCACCACGACGGTCGAAGATGAGCAAAGGTACTAAGGCCTATTTTGGGATTTTCATAATTTTTTGCATATTCAGCATATAACTCTTTCAAGTTACACAATACCAGTCTTTTTTGTTTTGTTTTTTATTTTTTCACCCTCTTCATTTATTGCAAACTTATAATCTTTGATTCCCGGGCACATCCTACTATATTCGTCATTTTCATAAAACTCCTGAATGATTTTTTAAATTTCAGCTGTGATGACCTTCCCTTTCGTCATGTTTGAAATGTTAGGAAGAATCCCAAACTGTTTTTGAAGATTGCGGCTCTTACGCACCATATACTTTGTTGCTCCAAAGAAGTCAGCAGTTTTTTCAATGGGATAGGGAGACAATGATAGTATTTGTAACCTAAGATTGCAATCGTTACTTGCTTGAAATTTCTCCTTTAATTCTTCCATAACCTTTTGATACCTGAAATAAAGTGTATTTGACATTAAGTTTAATTAGTATATTTTTAATTAAACTTTTCATAAAATATATGTATATGTATTATATTGTCCGATTATAAAAATGTAAACAGCTAAAACTTAATTTAGTGTATACTTCGATGACTATATTAAATTTAATTGAAAATGTCAAATTTCAGTAACTATGTCCAAAAAGTAGTCTTCCCTCTCTAAATCATCTTCCAAACAACTTTTTTTGGATGGACCAGGTTCAGAATAGTCAATAGGAGCCCCATAAGCAGCTTCAAAACTTTGTTTAACCTTTTCCGTTGTTGATCTGAATTTCGTAGAAGCCTTTATCTGTTTTTGTCCCAGCTTCAATCCAGCTGTAAAACAAACTCATAAATTTAGGTTGTGTGAAATAATCAAATATCAAATATTTTGTATATATGTATTCAAGTGCTGATGTTAATATTTAAAAACGGAAAACTACGAATTTGGCATTAAGAAACAAATGTCCTGAACGGAGTCTCTATTGTTTTATTACCTGTTTTAATAGGGCTTTCATCAAATAAAGGTAAAATATTGTCGCTGAGCAAATCTTTATTGAATTGCCTGTCTTGAACAACAAATTCTTCCAATGGTGGTGGATTTGTGGAATCGCTACTGCTTCGCTCCATACATTTGTTAAGTATGTCTGGCTCAGGTATTGGTGCAGGTTCCGGCTCTCTGGATGAACGTTGAACATGTTCTAATACAATTTGCTTCTTTTTAATTGTGACATAGCAATTGCTGCATAGTAATTGATTTTCTTCCAAAATTCCATAGCTTGCAGCTGCCATGGCAGAGTTTACTTTCCATTATTTTTTAGAATTATTTCATTGGAGCTCCAAAATAGGCTTGTTAGTTTATTATATATTTCAGTTTATATATATATATATATATATATATATATATATATATATATATATATATATATATATATATATACAGTGCATTTGAAAAGTCTCCGCAGTCAACCAACACTTTAAAAAAAAAAAGTGTTGACAAGTGTAGACGAGTTGCTCTGTGCCTGCAAAATGGTGGAAAGCACTTTCAACACATGCTGTAAAATCAAAAGGTTATGTAATAAAATCACTAAATCATGGTTGAATGAAAACGTTGTAGTTTTTCAATTTCCTGTGTGTTTAACATAGCACTGTGGAGAGACTTTTCGAATGCATAATATATATATATATATATATATAGTAAATACTTGATAAGTTGGAATATATAGGGCTCTAGCCAGTTTGTCTCATTGAAAAGTCCGACTCATCGCAAATTACCTTAATTACCCCCCCCCCCCCTATTTACCACTAAAGAGGCATAAATACTCTAACCTTTTAAGTTTGATTAGTGAGAGTCTAATACAGTGTTCAAAATAAACATTAAAAAACAACAAAACTTTGTTTCATTTACCATCAAATTGCTAGAATTATTTTGAGCGCGAAACAAAAAAATTTTATTGTTTAACTTTTTGTACAATATAGTATTAAAAAAACACTTACTTAGTAAAAAACAAAATAATAATGGCACTTGACATTGGAAATAAAACACTTCTCTCAGTAAAATAAACAAAGCCTGGGCTTAAATGGCAATAAAATACATTTATAATTTATTTTGCCATTTAAGCCCGGACACCCTATATATAAAACAGAAACTGAGTATGCATAATAGTATTTTATATTAAACATTTTTTGAAATTTAAATCCTTGTCATTATTGTGTAACAAACATTTTCAATACTTAGTTTTTTTCATTATAATGGCATTGCAATATGTATTATTTATGTTTATAATGTATTATTCTACAGTACGTATATTAAACTTTATTTTTGGGAATGAGATCATTATGTGTAACTAATACAATATTTGCATTACCTACTGTTTTGCTCACTAAGGGCATTGTGATATGTATTATGTGTATATAAAGGTATTATTCTAGTTTAAATTTTTTTTGAAAGGAAATTTATAAATGCCTTTTTTGGGGGGTTTTACTGCCTATTTTGAATGTTTATTTTGCTTATTTGCCTGCCTTTTTTAATGGTTTTTAGTGCCTAAACATCTGGGCTCTACTCATGAGGCAGTTAAAAATACAATTTAGTTCACAGTTTAAGAATGCTCAAAATCCATTGTGATGCATATTGATAACTGAAGTTAGGTTTTTCAGTAAGGTCTTTATAAAGGAAGTCAGGCATTCAAAAATGATTATGATATTTACATGACAATTTTAAGTGATCCAAACAAGTTAGACATGGCCCTTATAATGGTTAGGCTAAGCAATACAAAACCACCAGTGGTAAAAGACTATATAGGATCACCTACTACACTGTGAAGAAGTGAGATGCTTTCTTTTCTCAAGTAATGTACATATAATTGCCTCAAAGTTCTGATTATTCTCTACACTGAGAGAATTTCAAATCTGTTATAATCAATTAAAAAAAGAAGAAAAACATTTTTAGTAACTCTGAAGGCCTGGCTTACCAAGAAGGCTCTGACCCAATGGGGATTACTGAAGCCTCACTAAGGGTTTGGGAGCACTCAGGAATCTTTCCTAACTATGCAATCTCCTCCAAACCTTGTGGTTTTAACCACACCATCACACTACAAAAATGCAATTATGAAAGGTTACCGTAGGTCTAATTTTGAAAAAATTGTACAGAAATCTATTCCTAGTATCCCAGACTGCAAAATTGAAATTCCTTGTAATAATAATAATGATAATAATGATAATAAACCAGGTATAATCTTGCTGCATTGTAGTATTCCAGCATTTTAGTCTTGGTATAAAGTGTGCCAAGTACTGTAGACTGGCAGTATTGATGACATTGCATGGATATCTTTCAAACTGTAAAAATGTAGAATATTTAAAATTTCATTAGATTTTTAATTAAATTGTAGGGCTGTAAAGCTTATTTACATATAAAATGTTAATTTTATCAAAAAAAAATTTTGCATTAAGATCCTACAATTCCTTACCAAGTATGCAAATTTAGACCTCTGCTAAATTTGGCATAAATAGTTTAAGTATAAAATAAAGAAATACAAAATTTTTATATTTTGAAGTACAAGAAATATCTGAATACAGTAAATTCCAACACTTTTGTGAGAATATGTTCTTAGCCCTTTAACTGCTTCATTTCAATGCTAGCATTCAATCAGTGTCCTAGGTTTCAGTGATTGACAGAAAATCCAAATCAAGTATATTTGATTAGAGCACCACATGAAGTTATATAGAATTGAGTATACTCAATAGGAGTGGTTAAAGGGCTAGAGACTTCATGATAGTTTGAATTGTGAGAGTCATTATATTTGGAAAACATGAAGCCACTCAGCATGTTGAGATTATCTCAGTGTGATAAGCAGTCTAAAACTATATTTTCTGCTAGAATTTTGCAAAATACCAATTTCAAGTTGGCTATCATTTAAACTACAAAACTACTGAAGTAGCCTACATTATATAAGTATTAGCTGAAATATATAAGCTAATATTTATACAATTTATGAACATTTGATGAAAATGTCTAATTGTTTTTAAAACTATCCAAAGAGCTACTATTTACCACATCATATGGCAAGTCATTCCAAATTTTTTTTAATAATACCAAGCATTTTATTTGCCTTATTAATAGCCTCTAAGCACTGCTTAGAAAAAATTATATTACTATAACTGATTCGGCTCACCTTCTGCTGGGTTCCCGCCCATGTTGGTGTTTCCGGTAATGAGGCGGCGGACCGCATAGCCCGGTCCGCCGCCTCGCTGCCTCCCCTCCCCCACCCACTCCCCTTCTCAGACTATGTGCAGGTCTTTCGTTCCTTTTACGACCGCATGTGGCAACAGTCCTGGGACGATGCCACCGGAAATAAACTCTGGTCCATCCGCCCCCGTCTGTCATATTGGGTGTCTAGTCCAGGCAATCTAGAGCAAAAATAGCTTCAACCTGGGCAAAATTGCTTCAGAAGCTTTCTAAACTGTTTCCAGCTCAGGAACCATTGCAGAATAACATATCCAAAATCCGACAAAATTGGACCCGGAACACCCCTAAAATGAAATTCAAAATGGCGGACTGGCAGTTTCCTACGAAATACAATAAATTTTAATTTCGCTTTGTAGAGAGAGTTATGACGTTTTTCTTGATCAGTAAATGTTTTAAAACACATTTTCGTTTCTAAATTAACTATATGACACTAAAAATTGTATTAGGCGGCTAGTATTAAACTATGACGTCACGTAATGTAAATAAAATATACTGTATGGAGTGTATTGAGAATGGACATTGCTACATCTTTATAAACTTATATTATATACAACTCTTTAATTCCTACTACCCACTATCAAATCTGCGTATTGTGCTTGTCATTTCTTAAAACTGTTATTATGTACTCTTTTAAATACTGCAACACAGTTTATTAATTTGTGTTTCTGTTTCAGACTGACTCGGTGTACGGCTGACTCGGTGTGCGTCGCCTTCAAGAATGCAGACCCCTGAAGAATTGTGCGTGATTTGTAAGGAGAAATGGACAGCGGACAGGAAGTGGTTCACATCTCGCAAAAAGGAGCATATGGTATAAATGCATCCAGCCGCAGCCGTGGAAGCGATGTTGTTGCAACAGCTAGAATAAGTGTTCACGTTGTATGTAGGAAAAGGTTTACGGATAAAAAGACCATTGAAATAAAGAAGCGACAGGACCGCAGCCGAGGCATACAAGGAAAAGTGCTCGGTTTTCATGATACGCATTTCCAGTGTACTCACTGTTGTTTTGTGATACCTTTGTGGACTTTTTTCCAAACACAAACCAAAATCAGAGCATGTCAAAATAAGAACTACAGAGTTCTCCGAAACCATAAAAAGGTGCTGTGAAGCCGCTGCGATGAATGGTCGTTTAATGTAAAAGGCCATCTGGAGTATTATCTTCGTGATCTTCCTGCTGCAGATTGTGTCTACCATCACACCTGCTCGTTTCATGAATACGCATTTTCCAGTGCTACTCACGTTTGTTTGTGATACCTTTGTGGACTTTTTTTCCAAACACAAACCAAAATCAGAGCATTGTCAAAATAAAACTACAGAGTTCTCCGAAACCATAAAAAGGTGCTGTGAAAGCCGCTGCGATGAATGGTCGTTAATGTAAAAGGCCGTCTGGAGTATTATCTTCGCGATCTTCCTGCTGCAGATTGTGTCTACCATCACACCTGCAGCGTAAATTTTCGAAGTGGAAAAACATTCCTCGCGCATACTCCTCCGACGATCATGATTCGAAGAAAGGGAGACCATCTAATGAAGAGCAACACCAAGCATTCCTTCAGACCTGTGCTTACCTGGAAGAGAATGATGATGAACAACTGTTGATTGGAGACCTAATTTCCAAAATGGAGGAATATCTTCAAGGAAGTCAGAGCTCTGTCTACGAACGCAGGCACATGAAGAAAAAGCTTTTAGAACGTTACGGAGACAAGATCATAATATCAGGTGAAAGTGGGAAGGCAGATGTAGTAACACTACGAGAGACAGCTAATGAAATTCTTATAGATTATCACAAAAAGTCGAAAGAATGTGATATAGATATAGAGCTACAGAAGATTTACCTAGTAGAAGCTGCTGCAAAAATAATCAGAAGTGATATCAAGTCTGTCGACTCGCCTAGAAAAGATGTGTATCCATCTCCAAATGACATCACTGCAGAAAGTGCTCTTGATTACATTCCCAACAGTCTGAAATTGCTATTATCAAAAGCATTTGCGGGACAGGATGCTTCAAGAAAAATAGGTGCAATTGGGCAGAGCATTATGCAAGCAACCCGTCCTAGAGGATTACTATGTCCACTACAGATCGGTTTGTCGGTTCAGCTACACCACAACTTTAGGTCAAGGTACCTTATTGGTGTTCTCCATCAGCTGGGTTACTGTCGTCGTATGCAGACGTAACAAGATTCGAAAGAAACGCGCGGCGCTGGCAAGTGGGTCTGGTCTTTTACTGTTGATGAAACACTGCAGTCCTTCTAGCAGCAGATAACGTCGATCATGATGTCTGCACTTTGGATGGGAAGAATACCTTTCATGGAATGGGTATGATTGCCGCAATAACTCCGAAGATCAAGATCCACCCTTCTATTCACAGGCGTAATGTTGGTGACAATGACATTAAGAAGATTGCAACCGTTGACATTAGGGAATATAGACACGCGAGAAGCATGTTGAGGGACATCTCATTCCGCGAACTTCCAGTACCCACTGCCACCATAAGTCGACTTAGTCTTCTCTGGCAGATATCTTCAGCAGAAAGATCAGGTCCAAGTTGGTCCGGAACAATGCAGGCAATTCACGGTGGATCAAGTGTCTCACATCCAGGTGTGGCGTCGATCACGTTCCTTCCCATCATAGATATGTCGCCAACTGACATGACCTGCATATTTTCGACATTACTATATTTGAGCAAGATAGCACGCGATCAAAAAGTCCCATGCATTATTACCTTTGATCAGCCTTTGTTCTGGAAAGCTTCCCAAATCATCAATGAACAGAGAGACCCGCAGGACATTGTTTTAATGCTGGGATCATTTCACACTCTGATGAATCTTTTGGGAGCAGTTGGTACTCTTATGAATGGTTCAGGATTGTCTGAAGTACTTCAAGAAATATACGGACCAAATGCCGTGCAACACATGATGTCTGGAAAAGCTGTTTCAAGAGCGATACGTGGTCATATGATAGTAGATGCAGCTCTTAGTACCTTACTAGTCGCAGACGTTTCCCTCGTAATGAAGATGGAACTCCTCATGACCTCCATAAGGAAGCTTGTGACCTGCTCGACGATGTTATGACTGCCAAACAATCAGTTGAGGATGTGGAATCTTCGAATGCATTGTCTCAGATTGCTACCACTTTGGATGCGAAGAAAACTGACCTACAATCTACTTCGCAAACAAGTCAACTCTGGTTGGAATATCAGCGAATGATCAACATTGCACGTTCCTTGATAACAGCAGACAGAACCGGCTCGTGGGATTTGCACTTGCAAGCTATGCTGGAGACCATCCCCATAATTGCAGCAGCCGGACATCACAATTACCTGAAATCGATATACCTGTACCTGCAGAAAATGTTAAGTTTGCCTTCTGAAAATCCAGCCGTTAACAAAATGTTCCAGGAAGGTAAGTTTGTGGTAAGAAGAAGCGACAGATTATGGGCCGGACTCGGCACAGACCTGGTGATAGAACAAGTACTAATGCGTTCCCTGAAAAGCAGAGGCGGACTGACACGCGGAAGTGGATTTACAGACATCCAAAGGACAACGTGGCTCTTTTCTATGCGTCTGTGTTCCACTTATAACTTAGCAATGCAGGAATACACCAGAGTTTTGTTGGAAAGTAGTGAACAGCACAGGAAATGAGGGGAAGTAGACAAATCAGGGACAGTAATGACATGAAGAAAGTACTTGAACGTCTGGAATCCTTATCCCCATTCCATTCTACCTCGGGTCTCTGCAACATTGTAACAGGGCTAACTGCTGATCCTGGAGTTAACGTTCATCAATTGCATTCAATCGGTACGAACATTGTCGTAAAAATGATTGGGAAACAAGCCTTTACATATTCTGCCAAAAGATCTGACAAAGTGAAAACACTAGGATCTGCTTCTGCCGTTGTGATCACTGATGCTTCAGATATAGAAGTAGATCCTGCACCACTGTTTCAGAGAATGATGACTGTTGCCACTGGCGGAGACATGAATCTTGAAGATGTCATGTGTTACGAACTGTGTGCATATCCTCCTGCATTGTTCGAATCACGAAGTATCTTGAGGAAACCCGATAAGTCTCAGCTAGCTCATGCAATAATCAAATACACTGACACTTTACGCATGGAAAAAGTTCAAGAAATTCAGTGCACAGACCAGTACGTATTGGATGGTGGATCTCTACTACATCGTGTTTCCTGGCGTCAAGATGAAACATATGACAGCATCGCCAACTCATATGCCGATTTCACTCTGAAAACATATGGAAAAGCAATCATTGTTTTTGATGGCTACAGCAGCTCTCCTACGATCAAGGACATGACCCACAGAAGACGCAGCACCAAGACAAGCAGAAATGTGAATCTCAGTCCAAGCATGAAGTTTGTTGGCCAGAAGGAACACTTCTTGGCTAATGAAAACAACAAGCAAGCATTTATTTCCCTCGTAGGTGAGATGTTGAAGAAGCACGGGTGTACTGTTCACAACGCAGATGGGGATGCTGATGTGGACATCGTTCGTGCAGCAGTTTCCTCATCAGAAAATGCAACTACAACAGTAATAGGGGAAGACACCGACTTGCTGATTCTCCTTCTGTACCATGCCAAGGACAGTGGTTTCAAGTTGTACTATCGCAGCGATATAAGACGGGGACCATCTCCTAATCCTGTGTGTGATATTCTCAGCATTCAATCATTGTTAGGCAATGACATCTGCAAGTATCTCCTGTTTGTGCATGCTTTCACGGGCTGTGATAGCACATCCAGAATTTTTTTGATCGGTAAAGCCAAAGCATTCGACACACTGATGAAGGTGGCTGAACTCCGTTCAGTTGCAAATACATTCTGTTCTGATTGTTGCCAACACTGACATTGAAGCCGCTGGAAGAAAGGCAATGCTTCTGTTGTATGGCTGCAAAACACTTGAATCCACTAACGCACTACGTCATCGAATGTTAGTTGAAAAGGTAGGTACAGGTAAATCTTTTGTTACACCCGAACGTTTGCCACCTACCGATGCGTCCACAAAGTACCACAGCTTTCGCACATACTTTCAAATACTAATCTGGAAGTCTACAGAAGAGAAGATCGATGCAGAACAGTGGGGTTGGTATGTAAAGAATAATTCCTACTACCCTACAGCCTGCGACAAGCCACCAGCTCCAAATTATCTACTCAACATGATCCGCTGCTCCTGCAAGACGAAATGTGCTACTTCAAGATGTGGATGCAAGCGTAATGGAATGCCCTGTTCAGCCGCTTGTGGCGAGTGCCAAATCAGTGGTTGCGATAACAACCCAAGTACCGGTAATCTATCCGATGATAGTGATGAAGAGGATTAATTTCTGTATGTTTGTGACCAGGTATCACTTCTTCTGTAATGAACATAACTTGAAACTGGGAAAAAAATAATTGTTGTATTATTGATTATAAAAATCTGTAAAAGCTATATAACATTATATTTGCGTAAAACTGGTTGTGTTGTATATTGTTGAATTATTTAAAACATTACAACTGAAAGAAAAAGCATCAAATGTATCTCTATAAATAAAAGCGTAATTATATATTTTTTTTCGTAGGAAACATCCAGTCCGCCATTTTGAATTTCATTTTGGGAGTGTTCCCGGGGTCTAATTTTGTCGGATTTTGGATATGTTATTCGGCAATGGTTTCTGAGCTGGAAACAGTTTAGAAAGCTTCTGAAGCAATTTTGCCCAGGTCTAACTACAAATTGCCTGGACTAGTCCTCTTTCCACCGCTCCAGACACAAAGAGGTCGTCCTTGCGCGGCTTCGCATTGGCCATACGCGCCTCACGCACGGCTATCTTATGTTCCAGCAGGAGGCTCCTCGTTGCGCCTCCTGCCAGTCGCCCCTCACCGTCTCTCACATCCTTGTGGAATGCCCCACCCTGTCGTCAGTACGTCGCCACACCTTCCCGTTCCTTTCTGATTTCCCCCTCCCCGAACGTTTACGCCTTATGCTCGCTGAGAGCCCTCTCTTCTCGCTTGACCGTCTTTTCCTCTTCCTCTCCCAATCTCGCATCCTATCTGAGCTTTAGGTGACTTCTCACCTGTAGTCCGCTGTTCTCCCTTTTCTAGTGCCTTTTCTCCATCTCCGTTTCTCTCTCTCGTATTCCGCCTCGCCATGATATCCGCTACCATATAGCGGGAAGTGGCGGTAAATGCCCCAATACAAAAAAAATTAAAATATTACTATAACTATGATGCCAACATTTTTTTATCCTAACATCCTCAAACCAGTTTCCTTGCACATTTCATAACTAAAGTTTTCACTTTCTGCCAAAATAGAGGACTGCACTTTTAAATAGTAAATTTCCATGCCACTTATTGGCCCAGGCAACTAATTGATCACCTTTTTGTAGTTGACAAGAATTCTCAAACTGGGATGGCTACTCTTGTTTCATCTGCAAATTTAGGTATACAGTATGGGTATATCTTATATTTTTTATAATTTTTAAGTAATCCTTGCATAATTTTGTTACAGAATACTTGTGCGAGTTATTCCATACTAAGTCACTCACTCAACTTTGCTGGAACATGGCACATAGGTATGTAGGATAGAAGCTTACAAAACCACAGAAGTGGTCACAGTTAGGGGTGCACCGGATATTGTGAAATATCCCATATCCAGCCAGATATGCCAGATATAGGCCAAGACATTAGAAAATTAACACCTGTATGAAAATTTGCCATAATATGATGATAACACATTACAAATAATATTTTATATACAAAAAAAATGGAAACCCCTCCAGGACCCACCCGTAAACCAGTCCAGCAACACTTTTTATATTAAATCAACACAATACTGATGATAAGAATAAATAAAACATCTGTCCATCCTTAATGATTACAGTTCTCTTAATATAATCAGAGCTTTTTATAAAAATGTCTAGGCGTTAAGTTTTTTAAAGACAGTAAAATATTGCTAGACCCCTGCACTTACTTTCCATTCTTTTTTCTCCTTTTTTTTTTTCCTTTATTTTCAAAACAATACAAAACATTACAAGCTTGACAAATGTAAAACAATACATTGAATACAGTATAAAATGCCTGGAATGAAATCAATGAATAGAGGGCAGTATTGTGTAGGTCAGATGCTGCCAGGTCATCAGAATAAAAAAAACTTGACAACAGTGATTTAGAACTTTTTTCTGTTGTGGTTCAGAAACAAGAGCATTTCTCCTCTTTTAGGCAATATTCGGGATTGCCTTGCTTCATAGATGTTTCCATATTCAGAAAACATTTTCTCTGAAAATACAGAGGATGTGGGTGTGCAGAGAAGCTTTGAAGCAATAGTTTTAAGGAAAGGAAATCGGTCCTCCTGCTTCCAAATTTGAACTGGACAGCATTTCCTATCTACAAGAGGTTCAGGTACATATTGGTCTAACTCCCCTGCAATCAGTAGAACAGGAGCAGTCTTTTTTTCAACCTTTTTTCTTTTGTAACTTACTTCCCCAGATTGCTCTCCTTTTGTGATCTCCATAAAACACGCTTCAAGACTGTCCTCTTCATCTTTCCTCTTTCGCATAGGAGAACTGGAATTTGAGCTTCTTCCACTTTCATTTTCATTAGAATCATTACCACTTTCGTCATTTTCAATACCTATGACTTCTTCAATCAGCCAGGATTTAGCCTGCTCTTTTTGATCTTGTTGAAAGAAAGATAACTTATACCGCAGATCTCTTGCAATCGCAGTCACATAAGCCCAGTTTTTCATATTCGAAGACTTCCCATCATTACTTTCCGACAAAAAACGCGCTCGAAGAGAAGTCAGGAGTTCTCTCTGTCATTTGAACACCTTGGTCATCATGGCCAATCTTTGAAAGAAATCTTTGTAAAATACAAATGCTTGGGATTACAGAAGACAAAGTTGATTTTTCTGAACTCATTTCCTAAGTTAGTTGGAAGAATGGTTTTAATATTTTAAGGAGATTTCGTATAAGTGTCCACTCGAAGGATGTGATGGTAGGTAATTCACTACGATCAGCCAAATACAGTTGCACTGGAATTTTTAATTTATATAATCTTTCTAGCATCAAATATGTACTGTTCCAACGTGTTGGGACATCTTGAACCAATAGGAGAGACTCAAGATTTTGCTGCACTTGAATGTGTTTGAAATTGTTACAGGCCAAAGGAGAATGATTAAAGTGAGTTGCAAGGTGGCGGCTTTTTGCAAGGATATCAATTACACTCCTCTGAACCATAATTGAGTCACTAATAACCAGTTGGAGTAAATGAATGCTGCAGTGTATTGAAGGTATTTCAGCCAGGTCACTACCAAGAGCCATATTACTAGCTCCATCCCTCACCAATAAATTCCTCTTATTTGCATCAAGATCCCAACTATCCCACATAGAGCGAAACTTTTCAGATATATTCTTGCCAGTATGCGACCCTGAGAAATGAGAGGCATGTAGCACAGCATTGTATCTTTCAAAATCTTTACCTGTCGAGTGACCTGATAATGATATAAAACTTTCTTGAGAGGTTGTGCATATTCATACACGTACTATGAAGAAAAGCTGACATGCTTTACTTCTTCCAGCTTCTGAGCAATTTTAGACTTTAACTCATTATAAAGATGAGGAATTATAGTATCAGAGAAGTACCTTCTGCTCGGTAAGAGATATCTGGGTTGGAGGTAGGCCATTAGATCAATAAAACCATAATCTTCAACTAAAGTAAATGGCTGGTTGTCCAAAGCCATCATCATGCCAATTTTACAGTGAATCATCACAGATGGAGTCATTGATGTCCCATATTTTTTTAGATGAAAAGCTTTCCTCTATCGAGATCTGCTTACTCATTTGGTCCATTTTCTTTTCTTTCAGAGTACTACCAGTAGAAGTTGATGGGCTAGCCTGTATTCTATCTATGCCTATTTCCTTTGATTCAGTCGCAGCTATTCTTTTTTTGTCATTTTTGTTTTTGGCTTCAGCATACTCTTTTGGTCAGCATACTCTTTTGGGTGATTAATCTTCAAATGATTATGAAGAGGTGTTGTGCTAAAAGACTTTTGGCCACCTTTCTCCATCCCACGTTTGATAATCTTTTGGCAAATATTACACTTTGCAGTGATATCACTAGGATCATTTATTGTATACAGTGACCACATAAAACTTGTCATGATTAATACTTAATAGTTTAATACAACACAAGAACCTGAAAGAGAACAAAATAATTAAACATCTGAATATACTTAAATTATTATTTATCTTATATTTGGGGGGGCATTTGCCCCCAATGCAAAACAAAACATAGCAATATGAGTGTAAAAATAATACGGTACCTAATAGTATATATCCGGCCGGATAGATATGGCCATATCTAGCATATCCAGTATCTGGCCAGATATGAAAAATTCATATCCGGTGCACCCCTAGTCACAGTGACATTTGGTTCCTAAAATGTAGGTGACCAAAGTTTGACCTAATCTTGGTGATAATGAAATAAAAGTCATAGCTTCTCTCCTAATTCTCTTAGGAAGGTGTTTTCTTGGAAATATAATATTCTTCCCTTGACCTATGATGTAATACAGATCAAGTTAGAATTGCATAACTTAGTTAGAAATATGCAGCACAGTTTTAGGCGAAACAAATCTTGCTTAACTAATCTTTTAGAATTTTTTTCAAAGTGTGGTTGACGTTTACGATAGTCATCGGGTGGTTGATGTAGTGTATTTAGATTTTCAAAAAGCGTTTGACACCGTACCGCACAAAAGACTCATGGAATCAGGAGTGTAGTAATAAATTGGATAGAAGAGTGGTTGCGAGGTAGGAAACTTCACAACCCCCACAATACTTTCATATACCCAACTTATCTGTATTAGGCCTATGTATAAATATTTTTTATTCTTATTTTACAGTTTTGGTTTTGGGTGCTTAAAGGTTTTGGGGTTATTGAGAAAAGGTTGACAAAAAAAAATTAAATTTTGCTCATACTTGGCACAATAGCAGATATACATGCCAAACTTAAATTCCCAAATTATTAGAGCTGACTGACCTTTGGTTACTGAGATACAAGGTCACAAAGTTGTGACATTTTGACCTTTTTTGCGTTAAATGACTATTTTCAAAATGGTGTAACTAAAAAACTATTAAAGCTAGAGCATTGATTTTGGTCTCATTTTAAAGCTCTTTAGTAGCCCCTTGTTTATTGTCTCTTATTAAATATCTCTACTGTGAAAAATAAAAAAATCCCTTCAAAAGTTGACCTTTGACCTTGAATAAAAAAAAAATACCTTCTCCTAAAAAATTCAATTTTTTTACATTAATACCTTGAGTCATGTACAACAAAATCCCAAGAAGCTGTAAGTGGCTGATAACTAGTTCAATGTATAAAAAATAAATGAAGTTGGCATCATTCTTCAATTTTAGATTTTTTTTGTCAGTTCATTTATTTAAAAGTTCTGTTCTGATATAGTGTCAGTGAAGACTTAGTTCAACTTAACATTATTAGTTCAAAAACCTTTTTGTGACCTGTGCCAAAAGAAGTCTTTTAAAAGACAACCAGGGTTAAACCCCTCGACAGCCCCAAATCTACTGGAGTAGCGCTGATCCAAAGGCCCAACTAGTATATAAGTACTGTCAACTTTACAGAGTTGACTCCTGACTTCAAGTTAAAGTTAATTTATTTTTACTAAATACATGTATAAAAATTTATTTAATAATTCATTAATTGTTCATTGTTTTCTTTTCAGGATTTTCTTTGTGCTTTTGTGATTTCAGAGTACAAACATGGAACATTTAAAACTGAAACAGAAGTGTGCTGATCCTTTGCTGCGTCACAAAGGTCAGTGTCGAAAGAAGAGTTTGAGAATTGTACCACAGGAACTTGTAAATAAGTTTCCCGATCTGCACTTAACACTACATCACAGACTTTGTAAGCAGTGTAGAGAACATCTTGAGTCCTTGCCTGAGAAAGGAATAGGCACTTTGAATTCAGACATAAATGATGATTCTTCTTGTAGTAGTGAACCACCTGAAGATCTTGAGAAAATTGAAAATGTTGACAATAGTGATGCATCAACTTCAGAGCAAAACCATGAGATGTGTACTTTGAATGCTTCTTTTGTTTCAATTGGTGAATCACCCATAAAAAAGAGAGAGCTTGTAGAGCAAAAGTCATATGGAGCTAAAAAACTAAGCAAGGTGACAGAGACAGTTAAGAAGAGAATGGAAACAGTTGCAGGAAAAGAGATTTCTGACTCACAATTTAAGGAGCCATCTGGAGATGTAGACTGTTTAGAAATAATAAATCAACTCAAGGAAAAATTCAAAAATGAAAATACTAAAAGAAGTGATAAAATAAAAATCCTCACTGTATTGCCCAAAAGTTGGAGCATTAGGAAAATTGCTTCAGAATTTAACACAACAAGGCATACAGCATCTATTGCTAAAAAAATAGTTGAAGAAAAAGGTGTCCAAAGCATTTTATCTTTCAGAAGACATCAGTAGAACAATGCCAGGAAAGAAAGACTATTGTAGTATCATTGACAATGAAAGAGGAAGGATACATTTGCAAAAGCATCTTTTACTTTGCAATTTAAAAGAAGCCTATCATATTTTCAAAGAAAGAAATCCTTTGGTTAAGGTGGGATTCAGTAAATTTGCAGAATTGCGTCCAAAGCAGTGTGTTATTGCTGGAGCAACAGGAACTCACTCAGTATGTGTCTGTACAATTCATCAGAATGCCAAACTTATGTTTGTAGGAGCTGAATTAGAAAAACTAACTGCAAATGATGACACACCTATTAAGAATGTACGTCATTGTGTTGCCTTTATGGAATGCAATCCTGCCTCACAGAAATGCTGCCTCAGACAATGTGAACAATGTGGAGATCCATCAGATTTAAAAAACAGACTACTGGACATATTTACAAACAACTTCATTGATATCATAAATTTTAAAAAGTGGACCAATACAGATTGGTCAAATCTTGAATCAGTAGAACTGAATACAGATGAATATATTGACCAATTCTGTAACCAACTGAAAGAATACCAGATACATGACTTCAAGACAAAGATGCAAGCAACTTATTACCGTGAAACAAAAATGTCTTTGAAAGATGGTGAGGTCCTTGCTGTGTGATTTTGCTGAAAATTATTCCTTTATTCTTCAAGATGAGGTTCAGAGCTTTCACTGGAACAATGAGATGGCTACTCTACATCCATTTGTTATTTACTATAAAAAGGAAGATGAGATTGCTCACCTTAGCTTTGTTATTATTTCAGAGTGTAACATCCATAACACAGTTGCTGTACATTTGTTTCAAAAGCATCTGATAAAATTCCTAAAAGATAATATCTCATCCATCGGTTCCATCCACAAAATAATTTACTTTTCAGATGGGTGTGCAGGACAGTATAAGAACTGCAAAAACTTTTTGAATCTTTGCCATCACAGAGATGATTTTGGAATTGAGGCAGAATGGAATTTTTTTGCAACAAGTCATGGAAAGGGACCCTGTGATGGTGTTGGAGGCACAGTTAAGAGATTAGCTGCAAAAGCTAGTCTACAACGACCTTATGATGAACAGATCCTTACTGCAGAACAGTTATATACATTTGCAAGTGAAAATATTGTAAATATAAAATGTCATTTTTCAACCAATAAAGAGCATGAAGAGGAAAGCCAACTTCTCCAAGAAAGACACTCAACTGCAAGGACTATTGCTGGTACACAGAAATTACACCATTTACAGCCAGTTTCATTGACTTCTCTTAAGGTTAAACATTATTCATTATCAGATTATTCAAATATTGAGAAAGTTACTGAAAAGGAAGAAGTTGTGACTGAGGAGAAAATACATGGTTTTGTTACTGCTGCATATGATGGCCATTGGTGGGTGGCATATGTGCTGGAAAAGATACCAGAGAATAGAGAAGTAAAAGTCACGTTCCTTCATCCTCATGGCCCAAACCCATCATTTGTGTATCCTGGTCGACCAGATGAATTAATCTTACCATATTCAGATATTCTAACACAAGTTGAGGCATCTACTACTAATGGACGAACATACAGGATTTGCAAAGAAGTTACTTTGAAGGCATCCAAAGCTTTGGCAGATCTACAGCACAGAAAGGTAAGAATTCAAAATTAAAATGGTCATGTACGGTAACTATATATACACTGCATACATTTTAAGTTGTGATAAATGGAAATCAATGAGCACTATACCTATACATATTGTATGTACATTTTAATATGTTACTTGTATTTGTTAATTAGGTAGCTATCTAGGTATACATTAAAAATTGTTTTCTCTTCTAGAAATCACAATAAATTGGGTGGCCCACAAGAATCTTGTCAACTACTGAAAACCATCACATACATGCACAACATACAGGTGAGGTGGGTAAAGAACAAATATTTAAAAATAAGCATTTGCTTGTTTGTAGAAGGCTGCAGATAGTATGTAGATATGGGTTGTATTTGTAAGAGATTGAGCTGACCTTAGACAAAATGGTTACTGACATACAAGGTCACAAAGTCATGACTTTTTGACAATTTTTGTATAAAATGACTTTTTTCAAAATGTTGCTTGAATTCATTATTTTTTATACATTGAACTAGTTATCAGCCACTTACAGCTTCTTGGGATTTTGTTGTACATGACTCAAGGTATTAATGTAAAAAAATTGAATTTTTTAGGAGAAGGTATTTTTTTTTATTCAAGGTCAAAGGTCAACTTTTGAAGGGATTTTTTTATTTTTCACAGTAGAGATATTTAACAAGAGACAATAAACAAGGGGCTACTAAAGAGCTTTAAAATGAGACCAAAATCAATGCTCTAGCTTTAATAGTTTTTAGTTACACGTTTTGAAAATAGTCATTTAACGCAAAAAAGGTCAAAATGTCACAACTTTGTGACCTTGTATCTCAGTAACCAAAGGTCAGTCAGCTCTAATAATTTGGGAATTTAAGTTTGGCATGTATATCTGCTATTGTGCCAAGTATGAGCAAAATTGAAAGGGGTGTGTGTTTTAGGTGGCTGACTTGACATGGAATGACCCTAAGACAGTGATCAAAACTTGTCTAAACCAGCTGAAACTGGATTTTTTTTGAGTGAACATATTCCCAGATATCTCTGAAACTACTACATAAACATTCTAAAACCATGTAGGTGAGTGAGTGGTGTAATGCAGCTTTTAATGCAGTACAGTAGAACCTTGCTATATGCTGTACTCAATATACCATATTTTTCGTTGTATAAGACGCACCCCTATTTTCAAGGCCTTTTTTCAGGAAAAAAATTATGACCAACTGCCTAGTTGTCAGAAAATGTCCGTAATTTTTTACCAGCGAGGCTGACTTTTGTTAAAGCCCTCCATCAAAAGTATGGTGATAGGTTTTCTTTCACCCATACTCATTATAAGAAAATAGTATTAAGTATACGGGAGACTATACTATATGTTATGAAACATAAAAGTAAATCATTATGCAATACGTACTGTTTTCTTGTTATCAGTGGGTTGGGAAGAGTAGAAACTTAGTGTAAAATTGGCCAAACCAATACATAGTCAGAAGGGACTAAGAGATGATGAATTTTTGTAAAAATCCATCAGTTCTTCTAGCCCATATAAAGGTAATATTATGACCTTGGGTGTATAGGATGCAGGGTGATTTTGAGAGCCCTTTTTTTGGAAAAAAAAGTCTTATACACCAAAAAATATGGTCCACTCTTTTGCTGTAGCGCTCTTTCCTATTTGACACCATTATTTTGCTATATGCTCATACCCCACACCAATGCTGCTCAGAGTTTATGCATACACAGTCTCATGTCTGTGCTGATCAGTGAAGGTTGTGATCATTAGTGCTCTGGAAATATTAGCAAATTCTTGGCTGATTTACATATTAATTGATATTATTATATATACAGATTTGCTTATATTTTGAAATGGCACCTCCTAAAAGTGATAAAGACAGTGGAAAGCAGGGATGGGTTCAAGTACTGGTGGCAGTACTTGTGGACAAGTACAAGTACTAAAGGAAAATTCAAGTACCAGTACAGAGTTTTTACATAATACTTAAGTCCAAGTCCAATTACATAATGATGTACTTAAGTACAATTACAAGTATAATTTTTATAGGTAGTTTAATAAAAATCTTTAAGTCAGATCTACATACTCGTAAGTTTATTTCAAATTAAACAATTAAGGAATTAATAATGGTAATGATTAATTTATTGATTAATATTTATCCATAACTGAATACTGGTATCCAAGTTTGAATGAAAATAATAAAACACAACTGTTTGCTCAGTACATTCCGTGCTATCTGTAATAATTCTGAAAATAAAGAAAATATTCTCATGGTCAGCAGTTACACAATACAGTACCGGTACTCAGAATAAAAGGAAGGAAACAATTGAGCAGTTTGGTTTGCAATAACAATTTATAATAATAGAAATAATTTATCAACAATAAAAATACAATTGCAATAAAATAATTACTTTGTTGACATTAAATAAACATTTAATTTTGTTTACATGCAACATGTACTTGAAACATACTTGAAAGTACTTGATTTTTTAAGTACTTATGGGCTAAGTACAAGTACATTGACTATTTAAATCCCAAGTACCAGTACAAGTACACAAAATTTTGCACTTAAGTACTTGTACTTGAACCCAAGCCTGGTGGAAAGGGTAAAAAAATAAGGAAGTCCATGGACCTTAGTACAAAAATGAAAGGGATCTATAGATCCACAGAAGCTAAGGCTAACAAAGACCCTAAGATCCACTGCCCATCATCATCCACTGGCCACTGCTGATAAGTCGGGAAAAATAGTTGAAGAGAATAGGAAAGGGGTGAAAGCTGAAAAGAAATAAAATAAGAATGCTTACAAACCATGCAAACACAGTCTTAACTCAAACACTGTCATACCATGCAAACTACAGACATGCAGGTAAAGAGAGGATAAGAAAAGAAAAAAGTAGGAAAAGTATAACAAAAAGTGGGTAAGTTTATGCTACGAGCTACATCTACATTCATGTTAGTCTAATTTTTTTTTTTTTAATAATAATTTTGTTGCTGGCATATCACACGCTGGCATTAATTGTCAACAGACTCATCCTCAACCACTACCCCTAGAGCTCCTGTTGCTAATTGTTTTATTATTTTAAACAATGTTAATATTTTTAAAATGCCTATCTAAACAGTTTTTAAACATATTAATGCTGGTAGAGTTCACGATGGATGTGGGAAGATTATTCCATTTATCAATTACTTTAAACGTAAAAAAGTTTTTAGTGATGTTAATAATGAATCATCTGCCACACACCTTAAATATTATTACTAGTATTGCTATTATTGAAAGTGAACAGTTTGTCAGTCAAAATTTACGTTATCAATTTTATAATGATTTTGAAAACTTCAATAAGCTCCCCCCTTAATCTCCTAGTTTTGAGTGAATGCAAGTCTAACTCCTTAATCCTATCTTCATAAGACTTGTTATGCAATGACGGAATTAGTTTCGTGGCACGATGCTGAACCCTTTCCAACCTATCAGTATCCTCACGCAAATACAGGCACCAAAACTGAATGGCATAGTCTAAATGAGGCCTGACTAGGGACTTGTAAAGGGGCAATATAATATTCTTTGATTTAAATTTGAAATTACGCGCTATGAAGTGTAACATCCTATTAGCTTTTACACAAGACTCCAGGCACTGGTTCCTAACTTTTAAATGCCTAGATATACTTCCTCATCAATGCTTGCTAACTGTCTATCATTCATCGTGTACACGTAATTATTGTTATGAGAACCTATATGCAAAACTTTACATTTGTCTACATTAAATTGCATCTGCCACTTATCCATCCACTCCATAATCCTATTTACATCATCTTAGAGCCTATTTCTCTCATCTACATTAAGAACTTAACCACCTATTTTAGTATCATCTATGAATTTTGACATGTTACTGGTCAACCCTACATCTATGTTGTTAATGTAGATTACAAATAGCAATGGGCCTAACACTGAACCCTGTGGGACACCGCTACCTACATCCAACCGCCCTGATTCACTACCATTAACAATGACCCTGTTTTCTTGCACGAAGCTATTCCTCTAACCAGTTAGCTACCTGACTGTGTATACCATGCGCTTTAACCTTCACAATTAATCTTCTATGTGGAACTGTATTGAATGCTTTTTTAAAGTCTAAATAAATAACATCAGCCGCTCTATGCCTATTGTATTCGCGCACTATTTCATTATAAAACTAACAAATTAATTAAAGAAGATTTATGGCATCAAAACCCATGCTGACTATTAATCAATTCACAACTTTCTAAGTGATTGACAGTACAATCCCTAACTATGGATTCAAAAAGTTTACAGACAATTGACATTAAGCTAACAGGCCTATAATTGGTAGCTACCGTGTGGTTGCCTTTTTTAAAAATAGGTGTAATGTTAGCTAATTTGAAGTCTTCAGGAATAATCCCTGCTTCCAGTGACTTATTAATTTAAGGGGCCTATGATAATGTCTATCAAATCTTTCAAATGTCTGGGATAAAGTAGGTCAGGGCCTGGAGCCTTGCTAACTTTTAGCTTATCGATATAATGCACAATCTCACCCTCATAAACAGTTATTTCATTCAAAATAGTCTCGCTACTAAATGGAATGATATTGTCCATGTTGGGGACATTATTGACATCTCTGGTAAAAACTGTCGCAAAAAAGTTGTTAAAAATACCCATCACCTGAGCGTCGGAAGTCAAAGTGCCGTTAATGTCCACTAGAGGGCCTATGTTACCTTTTATCAGTTTGATTATTATTCACATAGTCAAAAAACTTTTTTGGATTATGTTTACTATCCGCAGCTATAAGTATCCCTAAATTACGTTTAGTATTCCTAACAGATCTTTTAGCCTGATGCCTAAGCTTGATATATGTATTAAAGTAAGCTACTGTGCCATTGCGCTTATTAAGTCTATCTGCTCTGTTATGCTCATTTATGAACTCGCCTATTTCCTTAGTCCACCACTTGGGCCTACCATGATTTCTAGCATACTTGGGCCTATAAGGAATAAACTCCCCTTCGATATTCATAAAACTTTCTTTAAATGCCTCCCAATGAAAATTTGCATAATTACCCATAAATAGGTTATCCCAGTCCACTACTCTCATCCTCTCTGCAAAACTATCAAAATTAGCCCTACGAAAATTGGGGACTTCTATTACGTTACTATCCTTAGTGTTTTCTATCACTAGCTTAAACCTAATAATTTGGTGATTGCTCCATCCCAAACTCTCGCCTACTTCTAAACCTCCAACTATATTATCATCATTTGTCATCACCACATCTAAGATATTGTCACTGCACGTTGGTTTGGTAACCATCTGTCATAAAAAAATTATCTTCCATGAACTCAGTCTCAAACCCTCATCATTACCAGTAAAAGTCTCATAATTAACATTAGGGTAGTTAAAGTCTCAGACAATTGTACTGTTCCAATTATTAATAAAGTTACCAGGAAGTGAGTAAAACCTAGTATCTGTATTGAGGGGTTGAATAGGAGGTCTATAAATAACAACAAAAATTAAAGCTAATACTAAGCACCCCAACTTCAACGCATATCGCATTAATTGCTGCCAGAAAATCTATCTTAACCTCGATAGCCCTAAGGGAATTATGAATGTACAGCAAAATGCCACCACCAATCCTATGTAACCTATCGTTAGTAAAAAGTTTAAAACCCACTATATCAAGTTTCCCCAACAAATCCCGAGTCAGTATTTAACCACATTTCAATTATAGCAACTATATCATAGTTCCTGGAATAAATTATCGCCTTGAATTCAATTTATTACAATAAAAGGTGTTTAAATTATTTTTTACCACGGATCGGTGTTTTAAACTATTTTTCACATCGGGCCAGTGTTTCCCGGACCCACAATGTTTAAAGAAGGCTTTGACCTATACAGTTTTTGAACATTCTCATCGATTAACCTACTTAGCCTAGCATCCTATTTCATTGAAGTGCACCCCATCTTTTATAAAAAGGCTAGAATCACAAAATTCTGACCACAGCTTTATGAAGGGTACATTTTCCTCAGCACAAATCTCTTCTAGTTTAGTATTCAAAAATATTGTTTTTGACATAATCCTAAGACCCAAACCCTGCCTAGAACTAAAGACCTATCTGACCTTGCCTTCAGGGACCTAATTAACCCCCTATATCTCTCCAAAAGGTCAGGCACTCTCATATCGGGCCTATACAAGTCATTGCCCCCTACCATTGTCACCAACATCGAGTGATGGGAGGCAACATCAATCCAATCTATTTTGTCTCTAATTCTGTCAACCCTGCCCCCTGGTAGACAGACCCTCCTCCTCTTGGTTGGACTTCATTCAATGAACTCCTTATCTATATGGTGCATTAAAGAGTCCCCATTTAAAATAGTTTCCCCCTCCTTCACATCCCTATCCAACTGGGTGAAAGCTCCACCATTAACTTCTCTAAATCCCTCCCCATCTACTAATCCTGGACTAACCCCTTCCTCAACTCTGTCTAACCTTCCAGATAAGCTACGGTACCTATACTAGAAACTCGGTTCCTCACCTCACCCTTTAAATTACTAATGTCTTCAACATTAGTAAAGGTTCGGCCTTCATCAACTGTAACCCTACCCCTGCCCTCATCAAGTGTTGCAAGTCTTTCCATTACCTTGTGTACACTACATTTTATATCAACTATCTCTTCCCTTAAATCACAAAAGAAACAAACTAATCTCTAGGTAATCGCCATAGGACCGCCGTTGTAATCCTTAAAATTTGTATACCACCCATTAACCCCACACCTAGCACATGATGCTTTCTGTGATGGCATTGCGCAAGTTAAATTAGTTAACATTTATAACTGTCACAAGTTTAAGTTAAATTAAGCCAGCACGCTATGAAAACTTCTAAATTGATAAAAACTACTAATATTCAGTTACTTAACTATAACAATGTGAATATAAATGCAAATATATAAAATTCAAAACTTTCCAAAAGTAAATTTATTGGCAATATCCAAAAGTAAAAACAATATCAGAGAGCCCAGGGAATGCATCTGCTCAGTAAGGAATCTGGCTGATGATATCCATGATAAGTGAATGCAAGGCTGGGAAGAGGCAAGTGAAACAATTAAGAGCATGGGATGATGTGCTTGTGAAAATGGAAAAACTGTTAATAATGTGGATAGATGACCAATCTCGTAAGGGCCAACCTGTATCATCTGGCTTAATTAGAGGAAAGGCTCTGAAAATTTTTAATGATATTAAAGGTGATGATTTGAAAATTGATTTTAACACCAGCAGAGGCTGGTTTGAGTGGTTTTGTGCATGGACTGGTGTTCATAGTGTGACTCAGTATGGTGAGGCAGTTAGTGCTGATTGAGAAGCTGCTACCACTTGTTCCAATGATTTTAATGAAGTGGTAGGAGCAGATTATAGTCTGAGACAAGTGTTTAATGTAGATGAAACTGTACTCTTCTGGAAAGAAATGCCTCATAAAAGTTTTATTACTAAAGAAGAAGCAAAAGTGGCAAAGATTAGGCTGACTCTTCTATTGGGTTCAAATGCGACAGGTGACTTTAAATTAAAACCCCTTCTTGTTTACCATTCTCAGAACCCCCGGGCTTTAAAATATTTTGTGAGGACTAGACTTCAGTGATATGGAAGTCAAACAAAAAAGTATGGGTAACAAAAACAATATTTGCCAAGTGGTTTATGGATGATTTTGTACCCTCTGTGAAGAAATATTTAAAAGAAAATAATCTTGCAGAGAAAGCATTTCTTGTTCTTGATAATGCTCCTGGTCATCCTGATAATTTGGAGGAGTTATCAGGTGGAATGGTTAAGGTTGTTTCTTCCACCAAACACCACATCCTTAATTCAACCAATGGATCAACAGATATAGCAAATTTCAAAAGGCTATACCATAAGAGAATTCTTAAGCGCCTTGAAGCAACAGATGGTCCTGAAAAACCTGAAAGTGATGAGGTATGGTTACAGCAAAGGTATCAATTTTGCTGGTGCTGCTTTGAGGGTCTTCCAGTACCACACTTTGAATAGTGCTGGTTTAAAGTGACCCCAATATCAATAGGCCAAGTCCTATACCATAGAGGCAGTGTTGCGACTTTTGTTTTAATTAATTACAGTTACTAGTTGCTGTTTCAGAAAAATAACTAGTTAGTTCAAAAACATTCAAAACATTTTCCTTGGTTTTAGCAACTATCTGATCCTGATAAAAGTATGGTACTTTCCCTGACAAGTTATACTTCCCAAGATTATTTGTTTCAAGTTGATTGTTATTTAATGAATAACACAAGATTAGCATTAGATATATGTTGTCAATAAATTTGCAGTGTATAATACGTACATCAAGCAAGGCTTGTGAAAAAAGTGGCTACTAACTTTTTGCTCTCACAGTAAAATATAACTCGTGAAGTTACAAATATTAATGATTTTCTGTAACTAGTTAGTTACTCAACTGGAAAATGTAACTAGTTACCATTACAGTTACTCAAAGTAATAATTATTGAGTAAACTCATTAAATCAGTGCTATATAAGTGTATAGAGGATTTTTTTCTCTTACGAATTATGCTAGGCCTAATGTCCAGATATTTTTTATCCCCTTTTATATTTTAAAGCTGCTGCAGAACTTTACAGTTTTAAGCTGCAGTAGTTAAATTATTGGCCAAATAAGTGTGTGATTTTTAATATTTTGTAAATTCAGAAATACTTCAGTAAGTTGGATAGTTTTCCATTGGTACGAGTTGAGAAATGAAAATGGATGTTTTCTAACTTAAGAATTATAGTCCAATCAAACTGACATTAGCAAGTAGTGTACTGTAATATATAGCAGGGATTGGCAACAATTTTCTACTGGGTGTCGCTTATCAATATTCAAACTTTAAGACTCTCTACGCATGCCACCATTGTTTTTTCAAATGTAGATTAAAATATTAAAATTGTGTAATATGATTACTTTATAATAAGTAAATATGGTATATTAGCACTGTAGTAAAACTTGAATTCATAAATTATACACACTGATACAGTTTTTAACTGTTAATCTTTATCAAAAACATTTTAAATATCAATAGTTATAAAAATTAATTACATCAAAAGTTATATGAAAATATTTTTACAAAATTATTTCTTTTCAAAATTACTTCTTGTATTTTTTTTTCTGTGAATTAGGGTACCACACACAATCTCCATGTGGCATGCATACTTTGGGTTGCTGACCCCTGATATATAGTGTAAAGTCCAGTATTTCATAGTGAGCTTATTTTTAGAATGGTTTAAAATTTTTGAAAACCATTAATGCTATTTCTAATATTTTCCTTTTCACTTTATTTATTCTAATGAGTCGGTAATTAGTAAAACTTGGATTGGAGTCCCCTACTTAATTTGTCAAACTTAGTGGAACATGGTACTATCATACTATGGACTGTAATTTTGTATATGTAAATTTAAGGTTAATAGGGCCTGTAACTGATATTAAGCCTAGGTTTGATTGGGTTTAACCCTTTCACTATGGGCATAGCTTTGAAGCAAATTATATGAATTTGAATTATAATACATATATCCCCTCCACTTTCAACCCCAGAGGGTGGAAAGAGAAGGATATACCTTGGTTTCTAAACTACACCAGGAGTTCAGAAAAGATTAGCAGTTGGTTTATTTACCACACCCAGATCTGAGTGCAAATTGGATGTGTAGTTTATATGCCACACTTGGAGCAAAAGGGTTAAGATTTACTTCATTTAAATATCACTGACTTGATAGAGAGGGGAAAAATGAGAACTAAATATAGAAGAATCGTTAAATAGTAGGACTACCATAGAACAGTTTCCTTATGATCTAAAAAAGTTCATTAGGCCTAATGAAATAAAATTTCTGAATATTTTAGGTTTTTTAAGAGTTTAACTACTAAACTACCCTTTGTCTGCTACATTTTAGTCTTTAAAATCTGCCACTCAGTATAAAAGGAAATATTTCTGTACTGATTAAAACCTCGATAGAAATCATTCTAAAGGTTTTAGGTTTCATTTTGTATGGTAGATAGTGCGTGTTTGAGATGACTGATAAACCTTTAGCAAGAATTGGTCCAACAGGAGGAGGAGATGTGAGAGCAGCCTGCAAAAAATGTGGATATCCAGGACACTTGACATATCAGTGTAGAAATTTTTTAAAGGTGAGAATGTAACTCATAACTTTGTAGGCCTCTATGCTTATCTGTTCATTAATTAGGTTTTCCTTCTAAATAATAGATAGTTTGCTCAGTAATACAGTAAACCCTCTTTATTTCACGGTCCAATATTTAGCTTTCTTTATTTCATGATACCCTAAGTTACTGCCATTTTTTTAATGTAGTACAATTTAAACACTATTCCACACTTCATCAGCCAATGATGAGTGAAAGTTCTCCACTTCTCCCAAGTGGAGCAGTCACCCAGCAAGTCAGACGTATGAGCCATGTGTAACGAGAGTTTGTTATACACTATCTACATGTACATTGTACAGTACATACTTGGTTCATGTCTAGTCTTAGTGTATTTTTGTATTTTCATATTTTTTCAATCTTTTCTATCAATGTTTAGTGAAATAAACATCTTAAAGGCATTTTTTTCATGTATTTTTTGGGGGATTCAGGTCCTGTACCCCATGTTTCCCATTGTAATATATAGAATGATATATCACAAACATTTTGTGGTAATTCTGTCCCAATCTCGTAAAATAATGAGTCTACTGTATTACACTTTCAGCAAGATCAAGATATAAATTATAATTTATAGCATAAGACCGAGTGGTAGTCATTGGTTTTATGAAAGAGTAATTAGTTTAAGGGCACAAACTGGAAAAACTAGAGCTGCTAGTTTTTTTTTTTTCCTGAAAATTTGTTTTGAAGTAGGGTCTCTTGTTTAATAGGCTTGCATTTAAATTTCAGGTTGATCCAGGAAAGGATTTAGTTTTAGATGTGTCATCTACATCCTCTGAGGAGAGTGACAATGACACCCCACTCACGCAACTAAGGGCTAAAGAATTACTGGAAAAGGTATGAACTGCAGTTCTGTCATTTCTATTCACTACATTTACTATTTTTTTAATCTGTATCTGTAGGTCTAGTAGAATTGCCTAGTACTGTAGCCGTAATTTGTTTATGCTATGGAGGTTCTTGCAAAGCATATCCATTTCTAGTCAGGACACTTGTACAAAGTTTCACAATCTTCTATAAAATTGGGGAAAAGCCAGCAAAACCATAAATTTATGAAATTATCACAGCTATCAAAATTTTGAGTTACATTGAATCTGTTCAAAATTTTCATTTTAGTTTAAGTACAAACAAGAGAAGATGAATTCCACACAGTTATTGAATGTAGTTACTTTTGAAACAGTCCAGTTACAAAAATAACCAACAGCAAGTTGAAAACATTTTAAAGTGAAACTAATTATGAAAAAGAGAGAAATATTCCTCCTCATAGGAGAGTAAGATGTTTTTTATCTATTCTGTTTTTTAATTGAATTGAAATAAAATTGAAAGGAAATGAGCAGATGTATTTCATAAAATTTTAAATTTCTATTTAGTAATTAATTGATGCTGAAGAATTAATATTAGCTAAATTTTAATTCGGCATTAAAAAAAAAAAAGAGCAAAAATAATGAAATCACAAATTCTTCCCCCTTTTCTCAGTTTTTAATGTCCTGTTTTAAATCCTGGTTTGAATGAAGTGGCGCTATCGAAGTTTGTCTGATTTTTTATGCAGGAAGGAGGAGCCAAGAGTGAATGCCTGCAAAAAAAATGCCCCCACATAAAAAGAGAAGGGTAGAGCCAAAATCAAGGTCCAGAGTTTTCAAGATGCCTGGACAATCTGCATTGGAAAGTGGAGTTAAAGACAAGGGGAAAGATAGTGAGGAAGGTCGTTCCAGAGTTGACTCGTTGAGTAGATGAAAGATTGAGAATACCGATTGAGCCTTAAATTAGAGAATTGGACAAAAAAGGGTTGACAATGTGTTGAAAGTCTGGTACTGCAACCTCTCCTTAAAGGAGACATGCAGTTAGTGTGTTCACTGTTCAGAAGAGCAGTGGCCATTATAATAGTGATAGTAAAGGGAGTGAAGCAACATTGCGGCAAAGAGGGGAGGATTGAAGATGGTCAGTCAGAGGCAGGGAATTTATGGGATGAAAAAACCTTTGATTCCACCCAGTCAAGTAGGGTTGTGTGGATTGAGCCACCCCATACAGGGTGGACAAGATCCCTGTACAGAGACAGCAACTGAGTAAGGGTTAAAAAAACTGCCGAGCTGGTACAGCACACCTAACCTCTTACAAGCTGTTTCAGAGAGAGAGAGTGTGACCTTTCCAGGAAAGACTACTAGAAAGGAAACGCCAAGAATGTTTAGAGAAGAGGAAGGATTGATTTGTGTATTGTTGAAGGTAAGGGGATAGTCGTGTGGAAGATTGTGATGAGTAGACAGATGAAGGAACTGGGATTTTGAGGCATTAAAAGCCATGAGGTTTTTTCTCTACCTCAGTTCAGAGATGGTAGAAAGATAAAAGGTCAGGTACGCTATAGCCGTCTCACGCGAAGCATGGAATGACTGTTGAGAGCGCTGCTTTATGAAGCGGGTGAAGAAATGAAGGGTGGAATCATTGGCGTAGGAATGGATAGGGGAAGAAGTGTGACTTAAAAAAGATCATTGATAATGATAAATAAAGGAAGAGAGTGGGTGACAGCCTGACAGGACAGAGCCCTGAGAAACACCACTATTAATAGCTTTAGAACAGTGGTTCTTAACCTTTTACTACCATGCCCCCTCTAGGAATTGGTCCTTCCCTCCACGCCCCCCTTCAATCAAAATAACATTCTCAATAACTTCTCAATATTAGCCCATGCTCTCGTTAAGAGAATAACAAATACAATTAGAGAAATTCCTGTTTCTAGGGGGGCGCGCCCCCCTGGTTAAGAACCACTGCTTTAGAAGAACAACATTGGCCATCTACATTCTACAACCGCAGCTATAGATCAGCCAGAAAGGAAATCAGAGATGAAGGCACAGATAGAAGGATAGAAACCGAAGGAGGGTAGGTTAGAAATTAAGGATTTGTGCCAGACTGTATCGGAAGTTTTTGATATGTTTAGCGCAATAGCAAAGGTTTCACCGAAATCCCGAAAGGAGGATGACCAAGAGTTGGAGAGATGCGAGAAGATCGCCAGTAAAAACGAAAGTGTGCCTAGGTAGGGTGTCAACATAGAAGCACGGTTCTTGAGAACAACAGAAGGGACCCCATGAGGACTACGCCTTCCTAGAGTTGAGCCCAGATAGGGCAGAAAGAATACTTTCAGAAAAGATTCTAATTTCTGACATAAGTCAGAAAGGGGTTGAGTTGGAAGCGAAAGTTTGAGCGAAGAGTTCAGCTTTATCAAGAGAGGAGACTGCAGCTGAGCCGTCAGATCGGGAAAAAGGTAGAGTTGATGAGGAGGTGTTTGGCTAGGTGCCAGAAAGAGCTAGGAGAACTAGAATTAGATAGGTTTTCACATTTTTGTCTGATGAAAGAATATTTGGTGTCGAAGAACAGATTTTGCACGATTCCGGGCAGAAATATAAGCTGAGTGAGAGAGAGAGGAGTTGGATGGCGACGGTACTTTCTGAAAGTCTCCTCTCGGTTGGGGATAGCATTAGAACAAGCAAAGTTAAATCAAGGGGTTTTTGCGTTAGTTGTAGGAAAAGAATATGGAATGTACGACTCCATGTTCAAGAGAATCACCTCCGCGATGTTCTCGGCGTACTCGGAGGGGCCCCGATTGCGGAAGCAGTAATCATTCCATGGGAAATCAAAGAAGTACTGCCAATGTGCCAAAGGCACTTTTTACTCTTGGAAGGATCAAAAGGCCGAATTGGAGTGATAGGACAGAAAACACACGTAAGATTATGGTTCGAAGTAGTACCCCAATGGAGAAAAAAGTTTGACAGAGTAAGAAGGAAGAGTTGTCAGAAATAAATCCAAAATGTTGGGCCTGTATCTAAGGCGATCGGGGATATGAGCAGGGTGCTGTACAATATGCTCTAGGTCATTCAGGATAGGAAAGTTGTAAGCTTGTTCACTAGGGATTGTCGGTGAAATGGAAGGAAAGCCAAAGGTGGTGGTGAATATTGAAATCATCTAAAATGGAGATTTCATCAAAAGGAGAGTGGGATAAAATTTGTTCTACTTTCGAAATGAAGTAGTAAAAGAGATTTGGATAGTTAGTAAATTAGGAGAAAGGTAGACAGCGCCGATATATTTAGTTTTAGATTCAAGTTTGGGTCGTTGCGTACATATACACAACATCCACCTTTGGGTTGAAATTGAATATAGATAAATTAACAGGGTTCAGAAAAAAGGGGTTGCTGTAAGTCTACAGATCTACAGAAGCTAAGGCTAATAAAGACCCTAAGATCCACTCTAAGGTTAGCCCGAGAGAAAGAGAAGAGAAGAGAATAAGGGGTTAAATAAGGAGGAACACCTAACACTCGTGGGTTAACATTCATTCAGGAAAAGAGAAAAAAAGACCCACCATCATCATTCGCCGGCCACTGCCGACAAGTCAGAAAAATAGTCGGAGAAAATAGGAGAGGGGTGAAAGATGAAAAGAAGTAAAATAAGAACGCTTACAAACCATGCAAACACAGTCTTAACTCACTGTCATACCATGCAAACTACAAACATGCAAGAAAAGAGAGTTACAGACATGCAAAGTAAAAAAAAAGTAGGTAAAGTTAAACAAAAAGTGGGTTAGTTTACGCTACGAGCTACATCTACGTTCGTGTTAGTCTAATATATATTTTTTTTTTTTTTTTTTTTGCTGGCATCACAAGCTGGCATTTATCGTCAACAGACTCATCCTCGAGCACCACCCCCAGAGCTCCTGTTGCTAACTTTGTTTTTTTTATTTTAAACAACGTTAATATTTTTAAAATGTCTGTCAAGACGGTTCTTAAACACATTAACGCTGGTAGAATGAACGGCTGACGCGGGAAGATTATTCCATTTATCAATTACTTTAAACGTAAAGAAGTTTTTAGCGATATTAGTAATGAAACGTCTGCCACGCAACTTAAATCCGTTATTACGAGTATTACTATTATCGAAAGTGAACAATGTCAAAATTTACGTTATCGATGTTATTAACGATTTTGAAAACTTCAATAAGCTCCCCCCTTAATCTCCTAGTTTCGAGTGAATACAGGTCTAACTCTTTAATCCCATCTTCATAAGGCTTGTTGCGCAATGACGGAATTAGTTTCGTGGCACGACTTTGAACCCTTTCTAACCTATCAATATCCTCACGCAAGTAAGTACGGGCACCAAAACTGAACTGCATATTCTAAATGAGTCCTGACTAGGGACTTGAAAAGGGGCAATATAATATCCTTCGATTTAAATTCGAAATTACGCGCTATGAAGCCTAACATCCTATTAGCTTTTGCGCAAGACTCCAGGCACTTGTTCCTAACCTTTAAATCCTTAGATACGCGTACGCCTAAATCTACTTCCTCGTCAACGCTCACTAACTCCCTATCATCCATCGTGTACGTGTAATTATTGTTGAGAACCTATATGCAAAACTTTACATTTGTCTACGTTAAATTGCATCTGCCACTTATCTGTCCACTCCATAATCCTATTTACATCGTCTTGGAGCCTATTACTATCGTCCTCGTTAACAACCTTACCGCCTATTTTAGTATCGTCCGCGAATTTTGACACGTTACTAGTCAATCCTACATCTATGTCGTTAATGTAAATTACAAATAGCAATGGGCCTAACACTGAACCCTGTGGGACACCGCTACCTACATCTAACCACCCCGATTCACTACCATTAACTACCACCCTCTGTCTCCTAGCACGAAGCCATTCTTCTAACCAGTTAGCTACCTGACCGCGTATACCGTGCGCTTTGACCTTCGCAATTAGTCTCCTATGCGGAACTGTATCGAACGCCTTTTTAAAATCTAAATAAGTAATGTCAGCTGCTCTATGCCTATCGTATTCGCGCACTATTTCGTTATAAAATTCTAACAAATTAGTTAAGTCGTCTCGGACATCTGAATTTTAGTGAGAAGACGAGGTTTAGAAGATAAGAGGTGGTGGTCAGTAGATTGGAAATTTGAGGAAAGGAAACAAACATTGCAGAATTTATGAGAAGTGAATCAGACAGAGGGCCAGGACATCTCGAATGGGTGGTAGCAGAATCAGCCTCGTTCTCGGTACCGGCAGCGGTGGAGTCAAAAGTCAGAAGCTAAAAAGAACAGTGATAGGAGAAAAGGGGGTTCCATTACAGCACTCGCTGTCTCTTGTTTGGCGTCCCCTCACTACTTCCCTGGTCGATTGGTGTCTCCAATGTGTTAGTGTATATATGTTAACTCCTTTGTGCATGTTGAAATTACTCCTCAGTTAGCACGTACGTGTTTGGATTATGTAAGAATTCATCTACCATTCTCATTGGGGTGGACGACTGGACGTGACACTTGAATCAGTCGCATACACGCGCGCGCACACTGACTGATACTTTGGGATTGCCAACAGCATTAAAGCACAAACCCAACCTCCGGGATCAACTGTTACCTTTCATGATAAGGTTTTGGGTATACGTCTAGTAGTACATTAGGTGAGACCACTGCCTCCATTCCGCTTTTGCTCTGTCTCACCCAATTCTTGTGCCACATTTACATTTATTTGTTTATTCCACATTTACTAATTTTCTCCTATCTTTTACGCGATCTTCCTCAACTTCTCGCGCCTATTGCACTCGCCATTATACAATTACACTTTTTTTTTCACAATTTCATTGTTGTTTCTTCTCTCCAGTTAAATTTATGTAATTTTATTTATCTCGTATAAAATGTGAATTTACCTTTTTTGTAATTCAGTTGAAGAAGCGAAAAGAAGGTAAGAAGAAGAAGAAACGTGAAAAAGAGAAAAAGAAACACAAAGACAAAAAGAAATCGAGGAAACGAAAGACGAGTGAGAGCCCAAGTTTTTCCCATTCTTCTTCAGACTCTGACCATCGTCGCTCCAAGAAAAAGAAGAAAGAAAAATCAAAATAATTAATTTTTACTCCTATTCAAGAACAAAATTAGTCTTAAATTACAATTAATTTTTTTTTTCCATTCCATTTTCTTTTTAATTCTTTACAATTCATTTTTATTTATTTAAGATATTTTTTTTTATGTGAAACCATTCGAGTATAATACAGATCCGTACTTCTCGCGCTTCCGTTCCCATTCTCTTATCTGGTTCTTAGTGTTTTTGTTTCACACCCACCCCGCACGTTCGTCTTGCCTATTTACAGGAAGGACTTTGAGAAGGGAGTAATATGATAGTGACGTAGTGTGATGAAAAACGTGAAAAGGGAGTTTTGCCCCTCGAGAATTTTTATAATAATAATAATGAATTATTATCCTATTTTTTTCCTTTTTAGGTTTAAATTTTATTAATTGTGCTCTTTTTTAATATAATCTTATCAATATTATAAGTGAAACTGTATTTATAAACGAGTAAAATACTTGATTTTGATTTGCTGACATCATTTATTGTCTACTGTTGCAACGTAAGGTAATTATTAAATTTATTTTTTGTATATTTTTGCATCTAATTTATTTTCCTAATCTTTTTTCATGAAGTTCTTAACCAAATATCGATAAGGGTTATCATACAGTACAACATTTATTGCCAATATTTCTAATTTATTTTATATAATTTCCGAGTGTTAATTAAAGAAGACGCGAGAAACGATAGTAAATAGTTACTATAATCGCGTATATAATTATAAGTGAGGTTGGTTAGCGCGCGAACAATTTACTATAGACGCACTATACAGGGTGATTCAAAAGTCAGATTACATAGGGCTTTTCTGTTTCTTTGCAGGTAAATGAGTTATGAGATGTTATCGAAGGAGGAGCGCATTGATGTGATATTCCTAGCTGGCTGCACGAGTGCATTGCCGTTAACGGTGGCCATATCGAACATGTGATGTGACTATTCCCCTGTATCATTACATAATACAGTATTTTCCTATGTAACCTGACTTTCGAATCACCCTGTATTTATTAATCGTTCAATACATATTTCGTTTCTTTTGCGAACACCGTTCACCCGTAATTTAATTTGAATGTTCTTAATGAATTCAGGACCAGCTGCAACGTAGTTTGAATGGCCTCTCTTAAGTATCTTCCTCTCTTCGTCTATGGGAAAGTCGTAAAAGGATTTGGTCGCGGATCCAAAGAACTTGGCATTCCAACAGGTATCCTCGTTATTTCTAACTATTTAATGTACTTATAGTATTGCATTGAGGTGTTGTACTAGTATGGGAATCATTGAGATAGGGCTTGTGTAAGATTGGGAAGTTTCTCGTCCAATTTAAACGTAAGATAGACAAAAATCATTTAAGTTATCATAAAGTACAGTTAATTCAGGGATATATTCATTTAAAAGAAATTTCTACTGAAGGAGAGAATTGTAATATCATTAAATTGAGTGTTATTAAAATTTAAATTTTTCTTCAGCTAATTTGAATGAAGAGACAATTGACCTTTTGCCTCAAGAACTCAAACCAGGGATCTACTACGGTTTAGCGTCAGTGGATCACGGGCCAGTTAATAAAATGGTCTTGAGCGTTGGGTGGAATCCTTTTTATCACAATGAGAAAAAATCTATGGTAGGTTCTAGGAAGATTTTGCATTCGTTAAAAATCAAAGATTTTTAACGAACTTTAATTGAAGACAGGCTGATATAAAGGATTATATAAAAATGTTCCATTACTGTGTCATGAAAGATGTACATATACGTTAATCTGTATATACAGTATATATATATTTTAACGAAATGGTACTTGATTTGAGATGCAAGAATGTTTTCCATCCTCTGATTGGTCAGCTTGTGGAAGGAATGAAACGTACTTGATTGGACAATTCGTCATCTCTATTTCAACATGGTCTGAAAACGCGTTAGGGATAAATGTATTGGCCCTTCCTCTTCTCAGTTGGATACTTTTGTGAACGTAACACGCGCTTTCAAACGCCATTCCGTTACTACACTACATCAGTCCTAGAACGATCATACCCGAACTCTGCTCATTGGTTTCTACACAAAAATTAGCATTGTAGAACTCGACCCATTTATTATTCATCTGGAGAAATGTTAAGGCCATTGAGTGGAACCCAAAATAACATTATAAGTTATGTTTACTCATTCAGCCCCTTTGTAAAAATACAAAAAGATTACAACGGGTGCTCACCCGTGATTAGTTTTAAATTTAGAAGTAACCTTTTGAGAGCAAGGTTGGCACGCACGCACACAGATAGACAGACAGACAGACAGACAGACAGACAGACACAGCTTTTGCGGGAGTGCGAGTGCTAACGTAAAACAGCTTAAACGTATTGTATTATCTTCGCAGTGATTGATATGTTTTAGAATATTCCCGTATGGATTTTGAAAAGTACGGTATGGTATGTTTGACCAAGATGCTGCCTTGCAGTAAGTTGACTGAAGAAATATGACGACGGGTCATACCCCCATTGCTTAAAAATGGACAACCAGAAGAATGAAGTTATTCGGCATACTGTAGTAATTTGTGACAATATTATTATTTTTTTTATTTCGATTCTCGTAGCTTGGTTGGTTGGAGAGGGGACTCAGGCTGCGAAGGCCCGCCTGGGTTCGACTCTTGCCGACACCTAGGTTGGAATTAAGCAAATGATTGCTCGGGCTCGGGTGACAAAATTAGAGTTCGCGGTCATCTCCCTCCATGTGGGGAAATATGGGTTCTGGATGTTACTTTATACCAACACGTATTCTTTTATCTTAATTTTTCCAATGTAACTTGTACATTTATCATGAAATCAGTAAAGATGCTGGTTAAAAAGACTAAGTGGCAACTCATTGCAGTTCTAAACTACTAGCCACTCTGGCTGGAGTTATATCACTTATCAATCTTGCTTTTACTTCATTATTGATTTGTTTAAGGGTTTTGGTAATGCTTGAGAGAGAGCACTATGGTAAACTCTTTATTAAGATCAGTTTTATTAACACAGGAAACGCATATCCTACACGAGTTCAAGGAAGACTTTTATGGATCTTTGCTCAAAGTTATTTTAATTGACTATATCAGGCCCGAAAAAAACTTCTCTTCACTAGGTACGTTGCATTTTTACATCGGAATTGTACGAGTACTTTGAGGTGATCAGTATGTGTGTGTGTGTGGTATGTATATATATACATACATATACATATATATATACACATGTATATATATATATATACATGTATATATATATATATATATATATATATAATACATGTATATATAATATATACATGTATACATACATATATAACATACATACATACATACATACATACATACATACAGGGCGTCCCAAAAAATGTATACACACTTTAAATACTTATAAAGGCAGTGTTTTATTAAAATACATTTCATTTTCAAAATGTAATAGAATCTAGACATTATTTAATTGTTTTGTCAACGCCTGTTTTCAAACTGACGTCCGTTCTGGTCCAGGCACTGCTGATAACGCGAAGCAATGGAATCGCAAACATCACGAAACATTTCGTTTGGTATTTGTGTGCATTCTCGTTCAATGGCTGCTCTCAATTCAGCGACTGTTGCAGGTTTTATAGCGTAGACTTTGTCTTTTAAGTATCCCCATAAAAAAAGTCTAGTGGTGTGAGGTCTGGTGAACGCGGAGGGTATTTACGAAACCCCTTCGTCCAATCCACATCCACATCGTGCCAAGTACCACTCGCAATACTCCACTCTTCGGTCCGGATCATCTTCATTAATAGCATGGACTAATCTGGAATGTAACTTTTCCATTGACCGCGCTTCAAAATGCGTTGGACAGACGATTCTGAATTCCTACCTCACGACTCGCTTGCCGCACAGATTTTCTTGGACTTTGGTGATACGTTTCCAGTACTCTTTCTTGCTTTGTGGGGCTTGTCGATGTCCGTGGTCTTCCGGAACGCTTCTTGTGGACATTCTGAACAGTTCCATCGGCTTCAAACTTATCTCTAATTCGAGTGATGGTAAGTCGCGTTGGTGGATCTGTTTGAAACTCCCTCTTAAACTGTCTTTGCACTTCAACTGCGTTTTCACACTTCCAGTAGCATTTTAGAATGAATTTCCTTTGTTCAAAGCTTAGTCTGACTGCCATTATTAATTCTAATGGGTTTAACTTGGAAAGAAAGAAACATCAATTGAGCTATCAGCTGTTAAAGTGTGTGTACATTTTTTTGGGACGCCTTGTATATATTATTTCATTGAAATCGGGAAAAACTTTTGAAAACATTGGAGAAAATGTAATCTGCTTAATAAGTGCGTATAATATATATATATATATATATATTATTTTTTTTTTATTTATTTATTTTTTTTTCCCGTACTTAAGCAGATTACATTTTCTCCAATGTTTTCAAAAGTTTTTCCCCGATTTCAATGAAATTTGTAGCAAATAATCACTATATATAGCAGCATTGATGGTATTCATTTCGATAAAATATTTTGATAATTAAAATAATTCTCATTTTATTGAAAAATATGTAAAATATTGTTCCGAATTATTAAGCAAGTATTCTATTTACGGATTTAAATGGTGAAAATGGGTAATAAGAAGGATTTAACATTAACTGAGAAAAGAAAAATAGTCAAGTTACTCACTGAAAATATAAAATCTATTGAAATTGCGAAGCAGTTTGGCAGAGCTTATCGAACTGTAAACAAGTTTGTAGCGGAGGGTACCAAACGGCAGCGAAGTTATAAAGGAGCTATAAGAAAAGTGACAAGGCGGCAGATATCTGTAATCAAGCGCAAATTACAAAGCATCCATTGTCCTCGAGTAAAGAGGTTTTTGAGCAGGCTGGCATACATAATGTACCAAGAACATCTCGATGTGGAATCCTCCAAACAATTGGCAAGACGTGTAAACCTACGATTCAGTCACCTTAAAACCCAGGTACAAGAAGCAGCGTGTTGAATGGGGCGTCAGTACGTGAAAACAGATTTTAATACTGTATTGTTAACCGATGAATGAAGAGCAACCCTTGAGGGATCTGACGGTTGGTCAAGAAGATGGATTGCTAGGGGTCAATCTCTACCATGAAATGAGTTTTTTTTTAGAAAGTTTGTGTAAGACTGGGCATTCATTTTTACACCATCAGGATGGGACACCTACTTCATTGCCTATCAATTATGCCCCAAACATGACACTACCTCCACGTTGTTGACGTCTTAATCTCGATGGTAGAAATTGGCTCTCAGCAATCCATCTTCTTGACCAAACATCAAGTTCTTCAAGGGTTGCTTTTCATTCATCGGTGAACCATACAGTATTAAAATATCTCTTCACGTACTGACGCGCCCATTCAACACGCTGCTTCTTGTACCTGGGTGTTAATGGTGACTGAATCGTAGGTTTACACGTCTTGCCAATTGTTTGGAGGATTCCACATCGAGATGTTCTTGGTACATTATGTATGACAGTCTGCTCAAAAACCTTTACTTGAGGACAATGGATGCTTTGTAATTTGCGCTTGATTACAGATATCTGCCGCCTTGTCACTTTTCTTATAGCTCCTTTATCACTTCGCTGCCTCAGTTTGGTACCCTCCGCTACAAACTTGTTTACAGTTCGATAAGCTCTGCCAAACTGCTTCGCAATTTCAATAGATTTCACATTTTCAGCGAGTAACTTGACTATTTTTCTTTTCTCAGTTAATGTTAAATCATCCTCCTTACCCATTTTCACCATTTAGATCCGTAAATAGAATACTTGCTTAATAAGTCGGAACACAATATTTTACATATTTTTCAATAAAATGAGAATTATTTTAATTATCAAAATATTTTATCGAAATGAATACCATCAATGCTGCTATATATAGTGATTATTTGCTACAAATTTCATTGAAATCGGGGAAAAACTTTTGAAAACATTGGAGAAAATGTAATCTGCTTAATAAGTGCGAACGCAGTGTATATACAGTACTGTGCAAAAGTCAGAGACCACTGTCGATCTGATAACTATTAGATAATCTGTTGTATGAAAATTGGTTTTGATACTGAAATACATATTAACTAGAACCTCTGGTTGATATTAATGTATAACGAAGTTATTACTTAAGTGTATAAAGTTGTATAAACTGGGTGACCCTCTAGTCTGTATAAATTGGACTTGAGGGTTGATTCATTATATTACTTATAACGCAGTGTTTAAAGATCTAGCGAACTATTAATGATGGATCTGCGTAAATGCTCCTAAGCTATTGTTATATCAATATTTACAATTAAAAGTATTGACATATTCACTTAAATTCTGCAAAACAAATTTAGCCAAAACGTTTCTCATTATAATCCTAATTCATGCTGTTTTTTTTCTTTCACAAGCTTAAGAAATGACAAAAAGTACAATTTCTGATGAGATTAGATATAAAATAATACATTTGCATGGTGATGGACTGAGTCAAAGAAAAATAAGTGAATCTACAGGCGTTTCCAAAACTGGTGTACAAAAAAATCTTGGCTCGTCACGGCTCAAATGGAACCCCAGCTGATCGCCCTAGATCAGGGAGACCCTCTAAGCTTTCTCCATCTGATCTACAATATCTAAAGAATACTTCCCTTCGAGACAGACGTAAATCCAGCACTTCACTTGCAGCAGATCTCGAAAAAACAATAGGTGTCTCAGTTGATCCCTTTACTGTATGAAGGAAACAACTCAGTAAGTCTTAAAAGACGTGTTGCAGCAAAAAAGCCACTTTTAAGGAATGGAAATGAAGAGAAGAGAAGAAAATGTGCTTTGGAACACAAGTATTGAACAGACCCAATATCGTTTAACTTCGCTGATCAACGGGAAGCGTGTATATATATATATATATCAAAGCTATTAGAAGGACCAACACAACGGCAAACATTTTCATTTATTTTTTGTACTTCAGACGTTTCGACAAATCTTTTGTCATCATCAGTGAATTAAGTCTTAAAACCTTAAAACAAAAGTGAAAAGTGAAAATTACATCAATACAATATTAAAACAATTAAAACCTTAAAGCAAAAAGAAAATTGCATCAATACAAAATTAAAATCATTTAAATTTCATCACTATAAAAACTAAAATTAAATTAAATTACCTCAATAGGTAAATACACAATGTTTACATCCACCTCCATACTTGGCAAAGCCTGAGAGAACACTGGATGGTCAGAGGATTAGAAAGGATATGTCTATGAGAATCGGTTGGTTAGTTAAAAGAGCTGTAATTTGTAGGATGAGCTATTATTGTTAATGGAGGGTTTGGTTTCTATAGATGTACAAAGATTCTAAAATTCGGAGTTCTGTGAGGTATTGGATCTAGTTAAAATTTCAAACTGAGTTTGTGAAGGGGATGGTGTTTTCATTACTATGGTTTCTAATTGCGGATTGTGGAGGGCTACTGAGGGGACGGTTGGTACGGACTGACAAGCCCAGATGTTGAGAAAGGCGCACCTCCAGTTGG
>JAJOZX010003281.1:0-102500 GCA_023014485.1 Bathynomus jamesi
ATTCTCCATATGCAGTATAAGGGTGTAGCTATTTCATTTTTACAGTTTTTAATTAATAGTGCGTTCCATTTGTCCGGACCTGCAGCTGACTGATTTCATTTGGCCTATAGCTCTTGCTACATCTTCTGGGGTAAAATCAAAGTCTGTTATACATTCTCCTTGCAATTTCTCTTCGAAGAATGCATCTGTGGCAGGTATCGCTTTGCCACTTTTGGGGTACTGAAGACCGATTCATACTGGGCTCTCAATGTTTCAGATATTTCTTTTAGATGGTCTGTTAGTTCATTATTTCCTTTTCTTAATGGCCCGACAGTAGCGCGCGTTTTTGTTTTCCTTTTTGCATAGCTGTCGAAGTACTTTGGATTTTCTTTTATTGCTTCTACCGCCCTTTCCTCTTCCCTCTTTGTATGGCCCTTTATCAGAGTTTGTATTTCCCTATCAATACTCTCCAGTTTTTCTTCTATTACTTTCCTGGCATTGTTGCCTCTGCAATTAGCTAACTTCGTCGCTACTCTCTTTCTTTTGCGGAATATTCTTCTCTTTTGCCTCTCTAGCCAGTTCCTCTTTCCTTTTGGCTGTGCTTTCGGAGCATATTTTTCAAAAATTTTCAGCGTCTTTTGTTCCAAAGTTGTTAGCATTTCCTCCGTTGTTTTATTCTCTAAGACTGTTCTCCACTCTATTTGGGCCATGTGTGATCTGATTTCTTCCCAATTTATGGTCTTGGAGTTTAAGTTAAAAGCCTCAAATTTGCTTCTTCCTTCCATATGTGTATTGTCTTTTAATGTTATCACCATATTTGTTAATAATTCGATTATGTTGTGGTCTGAGATAATAGTTGGGGTTATTTTATATCGGCATTCAAGTTCGTGTTATTCGTGAATATCAGATCTAGGCAGTTATTTTTTCTGGTATTTTCTGTTATCTCCTGTGTCAGCATAAACTCGTTTGGGAGAGCCATCAGCATTTTTGCTTGCTCCTGGTCCTCTCTTGTGCCCCCCCTTATCTTGCTGTATAAATATATTTCTACTCACCTTTTTGTATTTTATAAATGAGAAATTAAAATCGCCGCAGAGTATTATATTAGGGGATGGAGAGTTTACGGACTTTATTAGGGTTCTGATATTATGAATGATATCATTTGGAGAGTTTGGAGGTCTATAGGTGACTATCAGTACCACGTTTAGTTTCTCTATTTTCACTGCAAGGGTTTCCACGAAGCTGTTGGATTTACTTATTACCGTCTCTGTCATATGCCTCTCATGTATATAAATAGCAAATCCACCTTTACGTCTCGCTGTTCTAGCCGCTCTTAATAAGTTGAATCCATCGATATGCAATTCTTTCTTATCGATACATTGTTCGTAGTTATCGCAATTTCCTTGGCAATCTTTAAGATGTATTTCTGTGAGGTATGCAATGTCCGCCCTTGTTTCGTCCATAAAACCTTTCAGGTAAAACTTTGTTTAGTGAGTTGTTCGGTTTTTATTCCTTGAATATTTGCCAGGACAATGTTTATGTTCTTTGTTTTGCATTGCCTCTTGTGCATTTTAAGTTCGTTGTCCTTTGGTATCGCGTGTTCTGCAGCCGTGTGGTCCTCCGAGATGGATCCGTCCCCGCCTACCTCTTCTGGTAGCCTCTTGCCACGAAGCGGTCCGGCTCGAGGGTTCCCAGCTATGTCAGCTGCATGTGCTGTATAAGAATTAGCAGCCGTATTGTGTCCGAAATGTTGAAAAAATTTTGTTTGCTATTTGGGTACATATTTTTTTCCTCACATTCCTCCTTTTGTCATTTAAAACTTGTCCTTTGTCCTTTGAACTTGTCGGGAGATGATGGTAGTAGTATTTTCTCCCGTACTGGCAGGTTCCATATGTCGCGTAGGTCTTGCAAATGTCCGGATAGTTATATTTGCATTTTCCATCAAATTTGCAGTGACCATTATTGAAGTAATTACACACACACACACACACACACACACACACACACACACACACACACACACACACATATATATATATATATATATATATATATATATATTTGGGTGACCCTCAGTGTACAGGTAAAAAATAAAAGACCCAGAAACAAAGGTCTTACTGTCTAATTTGGTGCTGATTTAAGATAAAAGTTAAAAAGGCAAAATTTTGACTTCCTGAGATAATGTTTAGGGGTCGCACAAGCCTTCGAAAGTTTTGGTAGGGTAACCCCTATTATGTACAATGAACCTTTCGGTGATATCAAAAAGGCGTATAAATGAAAGCAAACTGCAATAATTTTCAAATAATCAAGTAGGATATGGAAAGGAAAAAAGTGCATTTTTGGGTAAAACACTGCTGTATTTGACTTCCATAATGATAACTAATCACATTTTGTTTTTTGTTTTTTTTAAATGGGCCCCTTCTCCCCTACACCCATTCCTGATACATCAGATTTATAGTTAATTTGAAATTACAACTAATGCCATGCAAGAAATCTGTCCTTCCACGCTATTTTTTATCCATTTTTTTTTTTTTTACTTTTTGGTTATTACAAACATACCTAAATATACTTCTACTGCTATAATGCATGTAGACCTATCTGATGAGTAACGAATGAAGGAAGCAATATGCATTTTAGTTCCTTAAACAACTGAAGAAAATAAGCAATTATAGGATAAGAAAAACCCACTCTAATAGACGGAGTTTATTTCCACAACAGTTTCGATGCCCACTGGCATCCTCTTCGGGTGGATACAGAAAAACGAATGAACTAAAAACAAGAGGGAAAACAGTCCAGGGACCATTAAGAAATTCGCACCTAGGTTAGAGACCGTTCTCCCGACAACGGAAGGGCATTTTATTAAAGGGTCCCGCTTATAAGTACATTCGCACAAATTTAAAACTATCTTCTTGTTCTATACATACAGATTGTATTATTTTTTACATAATTATTACATTTATTACATTTACTATTGCATTATTATTTATTACAGAAATTATAAATTTATTATTACATTGATTATTACATTGTCGTTTATTATACAGAACTTATAAACCGAAAAACGAATGAAAAAGGTGAGAAGGAAACAATCCAGAGACCATTAAGAAATTCGCACCTAGGTTAGATCCCGTTCTCCCGACACCGGAAGGGCATTTTATTAAAGGGTCCCGCTTATAATATATTCACACAAATTAAAACTATCTCTGTTCTATACATACAGATTCTATTATTTTGACATAATTACTGCATTTATTATTGAATTTATTATTACATTTACGTTTTTAATATTATTACCTTTTCACTTATTATTACATTTATTTTATTACCTTTATTATTACAGTTATTATTATTGCATTTACATTTATTTCCACATTTATTACTTTTATTATTACATTTACATTTATTACTATTACGTTTATTATTCCATTTACATTTTACCGAAAAAACGAATGAACCAAAAGCGAGTAAGGAAACAATCCAGAGACCTTTAAGAAATTCACACTTAGGTTAGAACCCGTTCACCCGACGCCGTAAGGGATTTTTTGACCAACAATCTCATTAGAGGGTCCAGCTTATAAGTACCTTCGCACAAACTAAAATTATCAACTTGTTCTATCCATACAGATTCTATTATTTTTCGTTTGACATAATTATTGCATTTATAAATTAACTTACTTGATTCCCAATCTATAGCATGATCATTTTGGCTGGCGTGATAAAAAATTGCATTATTAGTATTACAACTTCTGAAGGCATATTTATGTTCTGTAATACGGGTTTCAATATTTCTTCCAGTTTTTCCTACGTATACTAAATCACAACTTTTACAGGGAATGCTGTAGACACAGGCTTGTTTCTGTTTTTCAACGCTATTCCTAACCAATTTACTTTTCACGGTAGACGAATATTTGAACGCCAAAGCAAACTTAAAATCTTTCGTCAACGGTTTTACTCTTTCTAAGCCGGCAATGTAAGGCAAACTCACATGTTGTTTTTGGTTAACTGAAGGTTCCCGAGGGGCATAAAAAGACTTTCTGGCTTTAAAATACGCCTTTCTGATAAACCACTCAGGATATTTTAAATCCTTAAAAATGTTCCAAATCTTTGAATTTTCTGGGTCCAGCAAATGTGGGCTACAAATCCTGATTGCTCTTAGAAACATGGAAGAAATAATTGAGCTTTTAACCCCTTCATCATGATATGAAAAATAATGAATGTACGAATTACAGTGATCGTTTCTTTCTCACCTTTTTTATTCGTTTTTCGGTTTATAATTTCGGAGTGAAACCAAACTGAACCATTATTCCAGTCAATACAATGTGATAACTCTGACAAATGGGCAAAAACGGCATTGAACGACTGTCCCGTCTAACGGAATATTGATGTTGTTTTACACGCGTGTTGAAATCCTTTCCCGTCTGTCCAATGTAAAAGGAGTCACATTGTTTACAACCAATTTTAAAGATAGTGCCTGAATTATTGGTAGAACTCTTCTTTACTATGATATTTTTCACAATATTGTTATATGAAAATAATACACTAATGTTCAAACGTTTAAGTAGATTAGCAATGCCTAAATAACCTGGGAAAAATGGAAGTACAAAAATATTCTTCGACAAAGTGTGAGGGTTATTATTCACATGAAAGAATGTACGTTTTGCTTTGTTAAGACAAGATTCTCAAAAAAGCAGGTGGGTAACACAAGTTACTTCAAATACTATTATTTTTTTCTAACTCAGCATCCATGTATTCCGGACTGGCGATCCTAAGAGCACGGAGAAACATTGAAGAAAATATGGCTTTCTTGATCGGGGTGTCATGTCCGTAGTAAAAGTGTACAGAGGACAAATTGTTTGTCTCTTTCCGATAGATACTAAACTTAAAACCTGGTTTTTATGTACACGCACATTCAAAAACAGGATTGAGTTGTTTTGTTCCACTTCCAAAGTAAACTTAATGGAGGGGACTTGATTACTTAACCGAAGGAGGAAATCATCCAGCTCACGCTTCATGGGCCAGATACATAAAATATCGTTGATGTACTGCAACCATGGGATGCCAAACCCCAGAATTCTTGGATTGTAAGTTATTTCAAAAAACCATATACAGTAAATATTGGAGAGGAGGGGCGACAAGGGATTACACATGGCCATCCCAAAACCTGTTGATAATATTCACCATTAAAAGTGAATTTGCAGTCTTTGATGCAAAGTTTGATGAGTTCCAAAACAATGTACGCAGGTAGTGGCAGGTCATACTTATGTAATTCTCATGAAAGTCAAGCATATCGTCAATTGGCACTTTGAACAATGCACAAACGTTGAAACTGATCAATCTCTCGTTGGTTTCAGTGCAAATATTATTCAGTTTTTCGGTAAGGTCCATGAGTTTTTTTACTGTGAATCAGGGATAGTTCGAGAATGGGGGACAAAACCTTGATAAACCATTTGGAGAGTTTATAAGTGTAGGACCCACAGGTGGTTTCGTTGCTTAGTTTAGGTCTGAGGTAGGGTGATCCTCTGTTATCTTTTCAATTTTCTACTTTTTGTAGGGGTGCAGCATGCCCTAAATTCCTGGCCATGGCCCCTTTCCCCCCACCCTTTGCAATGTTATAATACAATGTTGCGCATGTGGTGATGCAATGCGGCATTGAATGTTGCAATGCAATTGCACTTGCCCTCTACATAAATGTATCCATACTATTGGTTTCAAAAAAGCTCACATTTTTTAGCTTTTATATTAGAGATTTAAAGGCACATTTTATGAGTCGTATTTATAATTTACTACTTTATATTTTAGTATGGAAACAAAAACAAAAAGTTTGATTAGGCGCAGTCCAACAAAAAGTAATTAGCATGTAACTATGAACCCATCTTACATTGCCTATTTATATCCTATACCTACTATATATCAGAATCTGAATGAAGTTTGTAAAATTCACAATTTATATCACAGCGGTATAGGAATGCAGTATTCATAACACTCGAGCTGCGTCGTTAAGCGAAGTTAAGCAATAATGGGTCTGGAGGGTAGATGAATGGGAGATTGTCACCCGGATCCTGCATAAAGCTTAATTAGGTCCCCACCATCATATGACATTAGCTGTTGCAAAGGAGACTAAACAATCCCATCAAAAAAATCATAACACTGCATTATGTTTGCTGATGGATTAATTTGTATTTTGTTTATTAGTGCTGTTAGAACAAATTGTTAGAATTATATAAATTGTAATAGTTTAGGATTAAACTTAATATTGACCTTATATATAGATTAGAAATTTCAGGATTTTGTTTACTTTCAGAAGTAAAACTAAATATTTGGAAGTAAAGCTTATAATCCTTTGCAATACGTCTTTTATATAGGTATATATCTATGTATATCTTGGATCACCTGAAGATCAGGGCCCCCAGCCTTTTTTAGTTAGCCTTATAAGGCTAACTAACGAAAATATCACTACCTAACCTAACCAATCGTTAGGTCAACTGTACGCCCTTGACGATTGGTTAGGTTAAGTCGTGATATTTTCGTTAGTTAGCCTTATAAAGCTAACTAAAGAAGGCTAGGGACCCTCATCTTCAGGTGATCCAAATTTTCTTTTGAAAATGAATTCATAAAATTGGATTTTGATTCAGTTTGGTACGACTATTTCAAACTGGGTAGGACTAACTAACGAAGGGTCGGGGGCTGATCTTCAGGTGATCCGAAAATTTTACTAATTTTCTAAATTATTTCTTGCAACTTTTTTAAAATATAAATTCTGTATTTCTCATTATTAATTACGGAGAAAACTTGTCTTCAAATCATAATTTTCAACGTCTATTAGTTGGTTTGGATCATGTCAAGAATAGCGAACCCAACACCTGCAGGGTTCGCTATTCTTGACAAGGGAATTTTTGGGTTCGCTATTCTTGACATGGTAAAATTGGGTTCGCTATTCTTGACATGGGAAGTCCTCAAGGACGTTTTCATAACTTCAGACGGTAGGTTTATGTTTCCCAATTTTAAGTAATTAGTTAAGGACGTATTAAATGCGTTTATATTAGTCTTTTTTTATTTAACCAAACTAGCACGACTTAACCTAACCAATCGTCAATGCCGTACAGTATAAAGAATCCTCTTCTCTTAATATATAAAAATAAATAAATAAAAAAAAATTTATTGTTTTTTATTTATTTCTTTAGGTTAATTGTACGCCCTTGACGATTGGTTAGGTTAAGTCGTGATAGTTTGGTTAATTTTTGCTACCCGCGACCCGCACGAAGGGCATAAGGCTAAAATTAACAACATGCGAGGATGCAAACGCGAATTTCTTCCAGATTATTTACAACAGTTCATGTGGATGGAAAGAAATAATGTAAACAGGTTAATTAATTTCTGTAACGCAATTGCCACTCAATTTCCTTTTTAATAAATTAGTATACGGTTCATTTTCATTTCAGTAAATTGTTTTATTTATTCTTTCACCAATAAAGTGAAGATTACATATGTTTAACTTTTTCCTTTACATGATATTTATATTGGGTTTGCTATTCTTGACATGGGAACTTTTGGGTTCGCTATTCTTGACAAGGGAATTTTTGGGTTCGCTATTCTTGACATGGTAAAATTGGGTTCGCTATTCTTGACATGATCCGTTGGTTTTATATTTTGGAAATGTATTAGCCAGATAATTTTAATTTAATCCAAGTAAATATGTAATTAATTATATTTAATCAGTTATGTGTAGTTAGTTAGGTTAGTTAGTTAGATAATTTATACTCATAAATGCATTCATGATGAAATAATTTTTGAAACGAAACATTGCCAACCTTTATTATGTATTTATTCTTAATGTAAAATTGAAGGATATTTGAGACGAATTAGACATTTCCTTAATATCGAAACTTAAATATATAGAGTAGATATCTCAAAAAATAGGAACTAGCGTTTTTAACAGTAGTTAAACTTATTTACAAACTAAAATTATCATAATCAGTTATGAATTTAATTTTCACAAATAAGTTTGACTGTAAATCCTTTTCTAAGGGAAATGTGTCTAGTTCCTCTAAAGCTGAATTTCTTATCAGTACCAGCAAGAAAATGAATATTTATATTAAACTAGACTCAGTGAGAAGAGGATTTGTTTCATAGGTTGAGGTAACGTGTCTTAAATCTGATTGTGACCAGTATTTGTTTCCCTGAAGATAATGCGAGCCTCTGTACATTTTCCTTTATCTGTAAGTTAACGTTCAGTGACAAAATGAGGCCAAACATGAGTTAAAGAAAATTTAAGTTATCAACTTATAGGTGAACTGGATTAATCATCATTAACCAGTAAGGAATACCAACAAATACATATTACATACTTTCAAATTGGCGCAGTGTCCGTGTGACCCGTCAGTAGCACTTAAGCATCAGGAATATTTTATAATAGGGAAATAAAACTATATCTAATAAGTTTTTATTTCTAAACGTAGAAGGCTCCTGAAGGAACAGATCTTCGCAAACTATACGACAGAGCAGCCAAGCTGATTACGGATGTGGAGCAAGCAGATTATCTTTTAAGTACAGGAAAATATGGCTGTGTAGTTGCTGAATCGATCGCAATCGGGTTCGTTATTAGGGGATACACAAACGTAAGGAAACTTTTGTCTTTAATTTTCGAAATAAAATTATTTATTTTTAAAGAATAATACAGCGGATATGCCTGTCCAGTTATTACAGTAAGAACAAAGAAGTGATATATCTGAAGAACTGCTAAATTTGTGGGAATATGAACTCTCCATGACAAAAATCTCATACATTCACTACACTCATTTTATATAAAAGGACTGTATTTTTCTCAACATAATTTAATATTATTTACTATATTTACTACCAGAAATTAATGTTTGAAAAGAAACAAAATAACAAATTGTTGTATATATTAATAAGTTTGTTTTGGAGGTAACCTCAAGTTCAAAACCAGAATTTAAAATAGCAGAATGAGTTTCTCTTGTAGGGTTTACAATCAAAGAAAATAGAATACGGAGAGAAAAGCAGGGGAAAAGTAATGATTGTTCATTTAAGGGTCCATCAAAAATCCATTTCCTATCATATTCAAATGCATATTTTATATTCACTTCCAGAATGGTTTCTGCAGTGTTACTTTGATGGAAGAATCCTTCTTTCCGAGGATAATGCAGATTACATTCAAAAAAGGATCGCCACTGAGAGAAAAATTTAATATCGTGTAATTTTGGAAAGCGCTGAGTATATTTAGTTGAGATTAAACTACAAATTCAAATTATACCATTGCAAATGAGTTGCGAGTTTCTTACATTATTTTCACCCACCTTTAAATGCCACTGTTTTGGTAATGTTAATTAGGTAGCAAAGAAAATTGAAGGGCATTGCAACATTTACTGAGAACTCAGAAAGGCGGGGATAATTTCTTTCTTTTAACTCCCCACTGTTGCAATACTCTGATATAAATGTTTAGAACTTGAATTTCCGTTTCTTATTTATTCATTCTTTGAGGATACTCCAATTCTACACCTTATAATTTCTGCGCTTGTGTTAACTTTACCCCTAACTGCATTAGGCCTCTCAAAATCTTTCTCTGTTGAAAGACTTAACCTACTTTAATGTAAACGTAGTTACTTGCCTTCCGAACTGCATAACCCTAATTCATTATCTGTAGTGTGAGACGTATGAAGGAAGCTGGCATTTTCGATTACTGGATGAAGAATGAATTCAAAAAAGGGCTCCACTGCATTGGCAATGTCGGGAAGGAAGACAAGAATAAGCTAAGGAAACTTGGACTAGGAGACCTTGGGGGAATATTCCTCATTCTTTTAGGAGGTAAGCAAACATATTTGTTTGGGTGCAGTTTCACCATGAATACTATATGTATATATGTATATATACAAATTGTACGTGTAAGATATTGAACTAAATTTACTGTTAAGTTTACTGTTAATTTACTGTTACTGTTAAATTTCCTATAAGAAAACTACGAAGCCAATATCTTGCCCACGAAAGGAGCTACTGTCAGCATTGGGTGAAGTAGAAAAACAAAGCAGTCCATTTCCTGATAAAAAAATAAACTAAAATGATCTTTAATATCAATTAATTTTCACAGGATTTACTTTGGCTATGATTAGTTTCATACTGGAAGTTATTATCGGCAAGAAACAGTGAACTACAAAGGGATTTATGTGATAAAACCGGCCCATATGTGGAACTCAATTAAATTGAGAGAATGATGGACTCCTTTTTCCTTCTGATTTTATTTCAAATAAAACGATGCAATGTTTCCTTCATGCACTCACTTATGCTTCATTACATTTTGTTTCAAATTACACTGCAAATGATGCAATGCATATTTAGATCTTTCATTGTCCTTTTCATTTTTAAGAAGAGAGAGAGAGAGAGAGAGAGAGAGAGAGAGAGAGAGAGAGAGAGAGAGAGTTACAAGGAAAAGAAGTACCTCAAAAGGCCTTGCGGCCCATACCGAGGAGGTACCAATGGCAACGGGTGCCAGGGAAAATTTGTAAAAGTTTATTTTTCTTTCAACTATCCTAGCAGTAGTAGAAAACTGGATAGAAAAGTAGAAGGCTCTCTCCCCACCCTCCGCTCCCTCCCTGCCAGAGGCAGGTACGGAAAAAGGTTGAAGAAAATACCTTGACCCTGGAAAAGTAGCCAAGGAAATTTTACAGGAAAGTGGAGAATATATAAATAGCTCTATATTTAGCTTGCTCACAGAGACACCGAGCAAGCGAACTCCTGCAGAGTTTTCTGAGGTTTTAATCTTAAACTATGAGTGTGTTCAGTACTTTGTCTAGCCTATTTTTAAACAGATTTACACTTTGACTGGAACAACCTCTGAGGGAAGTTGGTTCCAGATATTAACTATTTTATAGGAAAAGAAATTTCCGCAGACTGAGGTCCTAAATGTCTTTACACACTCAAATAGTGTGCAAGATTTCGTCTAACCTTTTCTTGAACTGATCCACAGAGGAACTGTTCACAACTTCCGAAGGTAACCTGTTCCATGTGTCACAGATCTTATACGTAAGTAATTCCCACACACACTAGTCCTAAACCGTTTCAAATCCAACTTCCAACCATTGTTGCGAGTTGGGTTATCATTTAAACTAAACATACTTCTAAAATCGACATCGTTGAACCCGTAAGAGCTTGAAAACCTCGATCAGTTGACCGCGCAGCCTCCGAGTTTCAAGCGAAAACAAGTTCAGGGCGCGTAACCGTCGATTGTAGCCCATATGCCTAACGGAAGGGATTAACTTTGTGGCCCTCGCCTGCACTCGCTCCAGCCTCTCAATATCTTTCCTGAGGGTGGGCGACCAGAACTGCACAGCATACTCCAGGTACGGCCGAACAAGGGAATTGTACAGTGAGAGCACAATCTCCTTGTTCCGAAACTGAAATTGCCTCCTGATATAACCCAATAGTTTCTGGGCTTTCTTTTCCACCTCTACACACTGTTTCGTAAACTTAAGGTCGCTGCTAATTAGCACACCCAAGTCCTTTTCTAAATCAGTCACCTCGATATTACTACCCAACATCGAGTAGTCCGACTTGGGATTGGCGTAGCCAATGTGCATCACTTTGCATTTACCCAAGTTAAACGGCATTTGCCATTTTTCGGACCACTCTCCTATCCTACCTAGGTCCGCACGCAGTTCCTCGATCGCTTCGGGCGTCCCAACATTGGCCCCAAGCTTGGTGTCATCAGCGAATTTGGCGATCCGACTGACGATGCCACCGTCGATATCATTTATGTAAATGTAAACAACAGTGGCCCCAAAACGGAACCCTGAGGAACCCCACTAGTGACCGAGGCCCAACCCGAACTAGCCCCTTTAATTACCACCCTCTGCCGCCTATTCCTCAGCCAGTTTTCAATCCACCTACCTATTTCCCCACCGATACCCAGCGCGCGCACTTTCGCCATTAGCCGGCGGTGAGGTACCTTATCAAAGGCTTTCTGAAAGTCGAGATAAAGTATATCAATCGCCCTACTCTTATCGTACTCACTCAACATGACGTGGAAAAACTCGAGCAAGTTGGTGAGACACGACCTATGCCGTCTAAACCCATGTTGGGAGTCCCCAAGCAGCTTGTAGGAATCCAAATGGTCAACGATTCTATCAGCTATTATCCTTTCTAATAATTTACCTACAACTGAAGTGAGACTAATAGGACGATAGTTCCCTGGACTTTCGTGATCCCCTTTCTTAAAGATAGGGGTCACGTTGGCTCCCTCCAGTCACCAGGCACCTGGCCCATCTCCAACGATTTGTTGAAGACTGTAGCCAGGTGGGGAGCCACCTGGTCGCGCACTTCTCGCAACACTGGGGAGAAACTGGTCTGGCCCAGGAGCCTTAAACGCGCTCAGTTTGTCTATTCTATGAGCAACGACTGTCGCGGTACATCTAACACTATCCAGGCCAGCACCTTCGTGCCTCACAGCTGGCTCGGGGATGATGCGGGGTATCCTCCCTGGTGAACACTCCCGCAAAGTACTCATTAAGCACATTAGCGATGTCCGCGTCGGAGGTCCGCAGAACGCCGCTTCCGTCCTTTAAAGGACCTATCATGCTTCTAATGGGCTTTCTACTATTAACATAACTGAAGAACTCCTTAGGGTTCCCCTTGCAGAGGCTTGCCACCCGTAGTTCTTCGTTACGTTTCGCTAGCCTAACCTTCGCCTTCACTTCCCTACACAGGCGGACATACGCTTCAGTGTTCTTGGGAACGATTGGCCTTCGCCCTCCTATACGCTACTTTCCTATTTCGGATAGCCGAAGCGATGTCACGATTGAACCACTTAGGCTGCGTTGAAGCAGGGGTGACCGGTTTTGAGGGTATGGCAGCAGACTGCAGCACCATAAACTCATCCCGGAATGCACTCCACACTCCCTCAACATCGCCGCCGACCTCTAACCCCATATCTCCTACGCTATCCCTGAGGCTAACAAAGTTCGCCCGCCGGAGATCGAGCTTACTGCCTCTCGAGTTACTACGCTTCACCCGAGGGACGCACACACGGAACCTAATAAGACTGTGATCACTCCCGCCCAACGATTCGTCAACGGTGAGGCCAGTGACGAGGTTGTCTTCGGTCGTGAATACTAAGTCTAGAACGCTTTCGCCTCGTGTAGGCTCGTTGACCCACTGAGTGAGGAAGTTCTCATCAGCAAAGTCAACTAGCCTCCTCCCTTCAGCATCGGCAGTCCTGTTTTCCCACTTTATGCCGCGACAGTTGAAGTCTCCTAAAACTACACACACCCTATCCCCTAGCAGGCTACTGAGTTCGGTGTACAGGGCTGTATCCTCCTCGAGGAGGAGATGCGGAGGTCTGTACACCAAGATTAACCTATAGTTCGTCCCTCCCACGTTCAGATCGACGCCAAGCAGCTCCCGTTCCGACCGGAACTGGCAGTCAACCGGACTCAACGTGTCTCTGACGTATATTAGTACCCCACCCCCCTCCCCACGGGTGCGGTCTTTGCGAAACATTCTATACCCGGGAATTTCGAACTCCCCTACGTAGTCCCTACGATCAGTATGAATCCAGGACTCGAGAGAGAGAGAGAGATGAGAGAGAGAGAGAGAGAGAGAGAGAGAGAGAGAGAGAGAGAGAGAGAGAGTTAAGGAGTTACAAGGAGTTACAAGGAAAAGAAGTACCTCAAAAGGCCTTGCGGCCCATACCGAGGAGGTACCAATGGCAACGGGTGCCAGGGAAAATTTTGTAAAAGTTTATTTTTCTTTCAACTATCCTAGCAGTAGTAGAAAACTGGATAGAAAAGTAGAAGGCTCTCTCCCCACCCTCCGCTCCCTCCCTGCCAGAGGCAGGTACGGAAAAAGGTTGAAGAAAATACCTTGACCCTGGAAAAGTAGCCAAGGAAATTTTACAGGAAAGTGGAGAATATATAAATAGCTCTATATTTAGCTTGCTCACAGAGACACCGAGCAAGCGAACTCCTGCAGAGTTTTCTGAGGTTTTAATCTTAAACTATGAGTGTGTTCAGTACTTTGTCTAGCCTATTTTTAAACAGATTTACACTTTGACTGGAAACAACCTCTGAGGGAAGTTGGTTCCAGATATTAACTATTTTATAGGAAAAGAAATTTCCGCAGACTGAGGTCCTAAATGTCTTTACACACTCAAATAGTGTGCAAGATTTCGTCTAACCTTTTCTTGAACTGATCCACAGAGGAACTGTTCACAACTTCCGAAGGTAACCTGTTCCATGTGTCACAGATCTTATACGTAAAGTAATTCCCACACACACTAGTCCTAAACCGTTTCAAATCCAACTTCCAACCATTGTTGCGAGTTGGGTTATCATTTAAACTAAACATACTTCTAAAATCGACATCGTTGAACCCTCGTAAGAGCTTGAAAACCTCGATCAGTTGACCGCGCAGCCTCCGAGTTTCAAGCGAAAACAAGTTCAGGGCGCGTAACCGTCGATTGTAGCCCATATGCCTAACGGAAGGGATTAACTTTGTGGCCCTCGCCTGCACTCGCTCCAGCCTCTCAATATCTTTCCTGAGGGTGGGCGACCAGAACTGCACAGCATACTCCAGGTACGGCCGAACAAGGGAATTGTACAGTGAGAGCACAATCTCCTTGTTCCGAAACTGAAATTGCCTCCTGATATAACCCAATAGTTTCTGGGCTTTCTTTTCCACCTCTACACACTGTTTCGTAAACTTAAGGTCGCTGCTAATTAGCACACCCAAGTCCTTTTCTAAATCAGTCACCTCGATATTACTGCCCAACATCGAGTAGTCCGACTTGGGATTGGCGTAGCCAATGTGCATCACTTTGCATTTACCCAAGTTAAACGGCATTTGCCATTTTTCGGACCACTCTCCTATCCTACCTAGGTCCGCACGCAGTTCCTCGATCGCTTCGGGCGTCCCAACATTGGCCCCAAGCTTGGTGTCATCAGCGAATTTGGCGATCCGACTGACGATGCCACCGTCGATATCATTTATGTAAATGGTAAACAACAGTGGCCCCAAAACGGAACCCTGAGGAACCCCACTAGTGACCGAGGCCCAACCCGAACTAGCCCCTTTAATTACCACCCTCTGCCGCCTATTCCTCAGCCAGTTTTCAATCCACCTACCTATTTCCCCACCGATACCCAGCGCGCGCACTTTCGCCATTAGCCGGCGGTGAGGTACCTTATCAAAGGCTTTCTGAAAGTCGAGATAAAGTATATCAATCGCCCTACTCTTATCGTACTCACTCAACATGACGTGGAAAAACTCGAGCAAGTTGGTGAGACACGACCTATGCCGTCTAAACCCATGTTGGGAGTCCCCAAGCAGCTTGTAGGAATCCAAATGGTCAACGATTCTATCAGCTATTATCCTTTCTAATAATTTACCTACAACTGAAGTGAGACTAATAGGACGATAGTTCCCTGGACTTTCGTGATCCCCTTTCTTAAAGATAGGGGTCACGTTGGCCTCCCTCCAGTCACCAGGCACCTGGCCCATCTCCAACGATTTGTTGAAGACTGTAGCCAGGTGGGGAGCCACCTGGTCGCGCACTTCTCGCAAAACACTGGGGAGAAACTGGTCTGGCCCAGGAGCCTTAAACGCGCTCAGTTTGTCTATTCTATGAGCAACGACTGTCGCGGTACATCTAACACTATCCAGGCCAGCACCTTCGTGCCTCACAGCTGGCTCGGGGATGACGCGGGTATCCTCCCTGGTGAACACTCCCGCAAAGTACTCATTAAGCACATTAGCGATGTCCGCGTCGGAGGTCCGCAGAACGCCGCTTCCGTCCTTTAAAGGACCTATCATGCTTCTAATGGGCTTTCTACTATTAACATAACTGAAGAACTCCTTAGGGTTCCCCTTGCAGAGGCTTTCTCTCAAATATTTGTTGTGTAGGTCAAAAACTAATGTTCATAATTTACATTGTCAAAACTATTTGAAATGTTAATCTCTCAAATTAATTCGATTCTCAAATGTCTGGTTTACACAAATTCAGGTATTTGAGTCTGTCTTCGTCGCGTTTATTGCTTAATGAAGAAAAGTTTTTGGGCGGCGCTGAACCATTCATACTATTCTGTCCTTACTCGTACTGTATATGGCGAAAAAAATTATACAGTATATCGTCCACGCACGGAAGTGCGTGGACAAATCTGTTTTGATGATACAAAACTTCATATATCTTAACGTCTCATGGCTGAATGGCTGCGTGGGTAACGTGGCGGGCTTGCAAAATTCGAATTTTCAGTGGCATAGTTCGGTGAGGTAATTTATTTCAGATGTATTTAATCTTAAAATTTAAGTTGCTGTTAGTATGCTGTTCTTGACTAACGTAAAGTTGATATGCATGTAATTACACTCTGTTCATGAAAATAAACTGAAATAGTACTTAACTGACATTTCCTCAATAAATGGTGCCACCCACTTCGATTAAATTATTTACGAGGAATCAATTCCATGAAAAGCGTTTCACCAAGCATCGAAGTTTGATGAAAATACTATCATCCCCTGAGACACTTGTTCGATGAAAGAATTTCCACATCTTGATGAAAATTTTAGTCTCAGTGTATATGTTAAAAGCTGCCACGAAATATTTTTTGTTATTTACAGTAACTTTTAATTTTTAACGCCAAATTTTTTGGGTTATTCTGTGTCTCTTTAAGGTTTATTATTATGCACACAAAAAGATTTGTCGTTTTGCAAGTCGTATTTTTCAGACTGATTCTAAATGAAATCTATCCGATGGCAAAAACTATATCTTTGGATTTATATTAAAAATTACGAGGATTAAAACCCATCACTTTATAAGCTTTACTTTTGTGGCTGAAAATTGTTTAAAGAATTTTAAATCATTAGTGACAATAACTGCGAAATTTTTCCTCCGAGCTTTGCTTAGTAACTGTTTCCATAGTATAATTTAATTCACTGTTGTGAACATATATGCTTGACTTTACATTTATGTACGCTAAATTTGATTTGCCACTTACTAGACTACTCTACTAAATTATTAAGATCGCTCTGCAAATTATCTCTTTCTGTAAAGTAATTGGTATACTTGTAATTTTAGTATCGGCGGCGAATTGAGAAATTTTACTTATGAATTGACGTCAAGATCGCTGATATATATTATGAAAAACACTGGTTCCAGAACTGACCCTTGCGAAACACCACGAGTAACGTGATCCCACTCTGACTCTTCTCCATTTATTACTACCCTTTGTTTTCTACCAGTTAACCGATTATCACTCCATTTAAGGACTTGACCCCTTATTCTCTGAGCTTTAAGTTCTTCTCCAATCATTCATGGAACTTCGTGAAACGCTTTTTGAAAATCTTAGTCTACCGCCCTATTCCGATCCTAATTACCAGTGACGTGATGGGAAAATTGTAACGCATTTTTTGAACAAGATTTATTTCTGTGAAACCGTGCTGACAATGTTTAATAACATTATTGCTTTCAAGACACTCGACCACATGCTTTCAAACAGCCGATTCCAAAAGCGCTCATATAAGAGTAGTTACATTAATAGGTCCGTAATTTCCCGCTTTTGCTTATCCCTTTTTTAAAGACTGGAGTTACAATAGCTAGTTACAATAGTTTGAGTGAAAAACCTTCTTTCACGAAGATTTATTAAAAATTTTAACTAGATGTTATGGTATTTAATTTTTTAACTTTTTAAATGCTTTTGGTAAGAGGGTCTCAACTTGGCGATTTATTAATTTTTAATTTAACTAACGTTTACGCTCTTCTATGTAAACAGTCGTGTAATCATTGTTGAGTAAATAATCTCAATTACGAGAAGTTGAATTAAAAAATATAACCACAGTGAAAAAGTGAATTTATTAGGGCACAAGCTTTCGACCTCAAAACAGATCACAATATAAGTATTGACAACTTCTCCTCAATATTGTACAGTATTTCGCATCCCACCATACTTCTATACTCGGATGTAAACTGAATTCAAAACTACAACGCTTATGGTTGCACTTCATGAGAAAAAGTTTCCTCACCAAGTAATGTCTACGACCATTCTACGATCGACTCCTCATCCCGAAAGGATTGTGCTTCATCACTAAACAGTATGCTATTAAGAAATTGGCGATGCATAACTATCCACTAACAAAATTGAAAACGTTTATCATAATCATCCGGTTGAAGGGCTTGCACACGTTGCAAATGATACGGGTACAAACCTTCAACATGTATGGTTCGCCATACACGCGATGCGGATTTACCAATTCGTCTAGAAATCCTTCGAACACTGGTAGTTGGGCTACGTTGTACTAGGTCTAGTATGGGCTCCTCCACAGCAACAGGCAGTCGTGCTACATGTTCTTGGTTACGTTGACCATTGTCCCTGTTTCCCTTAATCACTGGTGTGCGTCACTAAACACTTGCCTGTTCAGTATTCGGCGGTTCGGAAAACGTTTTCGATATTCGTCAACTGCCGCTCTGCTGTTACCATCACAGAACCCATAAATGAAATGGATATCAGCGTGTTGATTCATTTTGATTGTTCACCTTAGCGCAACACAGTGTCTCGTACCACAGATCAGAACCAATTGGAAGAAAAAACTGAAGATTAGTAGTGGTAACTGCGTTAACCAAAACTACCACCAGTGCTGCCATCTATCGAATTGCACACAAGTAGGGATTTGTTGTTGCGCATCTTAGAACGTCCGTAGCTTCGCAACGGTTGGAAATAGCACCGATGTTCTATTAACTTTTTTACTCTATATCACCCCCCAAATCACTCCCTAAAGTATGGCAGACCGGTTGTGGAACACCCTGTGTATATATTAGGGTGTGTCAATTTTGGGGGTGAAATGACTAAATTGAAAATCATGTGATTTGGTAGCAATTTAATGTAATCATTTGGCATACAAAATAATATCCTTGCTTCAAAAACAATAAAAAATAACTCCTACCTACATCAATTTTAATTCAAAAATTCCATTTTTCCGTAAATTCGTAACAAAATAACAAATGTGCGCAAACATCCTATCAACATTTAAAGTGGCAATAAGATATCATTCAGAGTCTTTATTTGAAAGTAACCAATGTAGTCATGTCCTTTTTGCTGCGGTTCCTTGACATCAGCATTCGGCTTGCTACTTGCGCTTTGATGTAGCCTTCTCGCCTCTCGTGACTGTAAACTTGACTAGCTGCTTCTGTGACCATTTTCACACATCTCTCCACACTCTGAGTGTGAGAAGGCGACTTTGGCACTTGCATTGGGGCCTCTTTAAGTTGTGTTAAATCTTTGTTTGTTATACATGTTGTCAGTGGTGGCTCCAAAACTTCCGAACTCAAGTTAACTAATTCTGACAATTTCGTGGCATTGACGTTTATCGGAGGTACCTTCCTTGTCTGAACAGAGCAGTCTCCCAGCTGGTCATATCTAGTGATGTTCCTCTAAGCTTTAGAATGATTTCCACAGCCTCAGTTCGCTCTTTGGTACATTGGCTGCAGAGTATTGCTTGCAAAACTGCCTCTGGCCTAGCATACCAAAGCGGACCTTCTCACCACAGGTAACACGATGTCCACCACTACTTTCCTTTGGGTTCTCAGTAGCTGTAATTGAAACAAGATGTGGTTGGGCCCCTCCATCCACATTGGACTAAGTTTTACATTGAACCAGTGAGGAAGATAAAACCCAATAATAAATTCAACAATCAACATCAAATTCTGTAGCATTTTGCCCTTCAGTGCATGTTTGGAAACCCAAATCCTGCAGAAACGAATCGCTGTAGTTAACCAACGACTGTGACTTACGGGTCCAATCTCCAAGAGAGCCAGATTTTGAGGCAACTCTCCTGATCTGATTGCTTGAACAATACGATAAGCGTAAGATTGATCCGTGCTGAGGTCTTTGATAACTTCTTCAGGCAACACTGGAAGGGGAGGGCCTACTTCGACCTTTGGAAATTTTGTATTTATTTCTAATTCGTTGCTTCATCTAGCATGTTGCCAAGGGGGCCTGACCACTTGTTGTTGCTCTTTGTAGGACCATCAAGTTCCTGGATGAGACGACGAAGAGGTAGTTCCCCTGTGTGCAAATCACATACAATCCAAACAAGCCTTCTTCCAAGTTTTTCCTAAATGCGTCTTGCCATCCAGTGTTCACCGCAGTTGAGTTTCCACAACGGCCTGCAGTGAACCGTCAAGTCTTCTTTCTTGAAGCCAACATATTATTTGATCAGCAATTGCCTCTGCATGTTTCTTGCCTTCTACTTCTGCTTCAGGAACAAAGTGAAACAAATAGCGGCCACCAGGTTCGGAACACACAGAGTAGTGTTCTTCTTTGATGAGACCGGGAAACTTTCTGTCCATTCCCTCTACCTCTAGGAGAACTTTTGTGTCATCTCTTCTTCCATCAAACAAAAGGCAAGAGAGACCTTCCTCCTTCAAATCTTTTTCATGCTGATCAGATATTTTCTTCATTATTTTTCTTGTGCTCTTCTTATCTTATTATGATCTATCACTAAGGATGTATCCTCTCGGCTGATGAGGCCTGCATCTATCCAAGCGGCAGTGGAAATCTCTGCAGTCTCTCGTAGCCCCGTATGGTGGTGAATACTGGCAAGGGCAATGTTTGAGATGTCTTTAGTGTTGTATTTCATTCTCTTCGGCAAAGGTTCAGATGGCATTTTGGAGCTATCATCTGATGTTCCTTCTTTCTATTCATCTGAAAAGCTTTCAAAGAAGTGAGAAACCTCTTGATAGAGCTCTTCATCTCTTTGGATGGCTTCTTCACTCTTCTTTTTCTTCCTTTCTTCCCTCTCTCGGATTTTCTCTTTTTTCTTAGCAATAACAATCTGTTTTTTGGTTTCTGAATAATCTGCCGAACCAATCTGCATACTTCCTTGGCCTCCTGCCTTTGTTCTCTGCGCCTTTATGAAAGCCAGCTCCAAAACAGGGATCTTTTTCTCACGAGGACAGCGACAATCAATGTGAGGGTGAGGTTCTCTTCTGCATGAGGGAGAACAATTGGCTTCAGAACACAACTCTATGGGACACTGGCAGTTAAAAATGTCAAGAAGAGTATCAAGTGTGTGCAGAAATGTATTTTTCTTTGCTAGTTTTCCTTTACCAAGTGATGTCTCAACTGCTTTGTGCCACAGCTTTGTTAATTTAGCTCAATAGTTCTATACTGATTGAGTACAGGTGGTTTGAATAACACATTAGCTTTTTTCCACTGATGCAGAAGAGGGAATCATGTCCCTTATGAGCTCTTTCTCTGTGTAGGTCCTTCTATCCTTTGTATTTTGTTCACAAAGGAGTAACCCTAGCTCAGCATGTCTCGCACTGTTGGTAGTTCTGATACGGGAAGCTCCTTGCCTGTACCGACTAACAGGCTCAAGTGGCATGACGACTGACCTCTTGTCTTCAATTTTGGCATCTTAGGAATATCTGAAAAGAAAAAACATTTAAGTATTTTATATCAATTACGATGTTTCAAAGTTTAGTCATTCGATGTTCTAAAATTCAATAAAAAAAATATTTCATGAGGTTACAACATAATTAGACAGAAGAATATGATAATAATAAATAATTGTAATAATCAATAATAATCCATACTTACAGTTAAACTGTAATATTCGTCTAGTAGAATAACTGTGAAGTAGGTACAAGAGCAATAACAGCAAACCACCGTCTATGACATCTAAGAGGCAACTGAGGACTGAGAGTGAGGGACAGTTCTATTCATGTTGTGACTTGTACATTGTACAACAACTATATGACCTTGAAAACACTCCATATGCGATCAGTGGGATAATTCTGTGACAGATGAATAGTTAGTCAATTTATGTTCTATTATTTAGTAAAAGAGTCAATTTCTGAAACTTTAAGGTAAAATTGATGTAGGTAAGGGTTATTTTATTTCATTTTGGTTGGCCAATTTCAAGTTTTGACATGAAAAGACACTATATTTTCACTACCAAAATTGATTTGAAAAAAGTTGACAAAATTGACACACCTTAGTATATATACAGTATATATATATATATATATATATATATATATATATGTTTTTTTTTCTTTTTGACGTTTTACTTTGTAGTTTTAATTTAGATTCCGCTGAAGCTGACAAATGTGTTACGGAAGCGTTTGGACAATTAAATAAATTTATGAAATATTTGCAATTGTGTTGATCCTCTAAGATGGTTCTTTATATATATATATATATATATATATATATATGAAAATTAAAAAGTTTATTGGCAAACCATTGTCCGGATGATAAATATTAATAATACGAACTGACAATAGAATACAATGACAGTTCAAACACTCCGGATAGAAATACAGTTAATGAGAAATAGTACAGTGATGTCGAAGTTAAGTGGAGCTACAGACAGACGTTTTCACACCATGCATTCCATACCTTAGAGGCTTAGAGGCTTAGAAGACATACGGCAAGACTGATGAATAACTTGGAAAATCGGATTGGTTGGTCTTTTAATTCTTTGCAGTAGACTGTATTGGGCATGTCTTGTTACCTCCAGGAAGCTCGGGACATTTTGTTTAGCAAATATTTGCGAAGCTGAGCATCTCGGGGTTAATTTTTGTTGGAATCTAAAAGATCTGTTGAAAAGCAAATTTAGGGTTCTACCTGAGCCATTTTTATAATTCACCCAGAGTTGCTGTCCAAGTATATTACTGCAGAAAGTACAGTAAATAGAGTCTTTAGCTTCACTTGTACAGAACCGGAAGTTCCTTATAGTCATATATAGTTTCTTATAGTCATATATGACAGAGGCTTCGATATTGGTTTCTTATATCTGATCATCACTCGAAGGAGATGGTGATAGTGTGATCCAAATACTTAAATTCTTGTACTTCCTCTATTGCTTTATCTCTCATTTTAAAACTAATATCAGATGGCTGATTAGAGCTTTTAGGATGGAATTGTATAACAAATGTTTGTAACCTTAAAAAGAATATCATGTTTCTGCGAATATACTGTAATTCGCAGACTTTCAGCAGCCGATCCAGATCATTAACAGAAGGACTTATAAACACCATATCATCGGCATAAACTAATTTATTTATCCTTGTGCTATCTATACAACATCCTACTGTTGCCTCATTAAGTGAAGCAATCAATCTATCAATATACAAATTAAACAGCAGAGGAGAGAGCAAGGAGACTTGCCTCACCCTACAAGAGGAGCCAAAACATTTGGATCGTACATTGCCCCCACCTAACGGTAAAAGATTGGTGGGAATACCAAAATTTCAATGAATTTAATATGTACATGGGAACTTTTCTGACTCTAGTTTTTATATAAAATATTATGGTTCACTCTATCATATGCCTTACTTATATCTACGAAACAGCTATAAATAGTTGAATTACTGTTAGTGTATTTAAATGTAATTTCCTTCAATACATAGATACACAGTTCAGTTGAGTAGGACCTTTTAAAACCAAAATGATTAGATGTCCATAAGTAATCATTTAATCGGTGTAACAAGAGTTTCTCTAGTAGTTTTGAGAAGCAGGAGGCGACAGCAATAGGCCTGTAATTACGTTGGTAAAATTAATTAATAGTTCTAACGGTCTATGATCAGAAAGAAGGAAATCATGCAGAATATGAACACTAAGAATTCGATCCTTTAGATCAGTGCTCTTCAACCTTTTTATGCTTACCGCCCACTTTTGTAACTTTTGAATCTCCGTATCGCCCACCAAAATTAAAAACGCAAAAACTCAAACTAAAAGTTATATACCCTGCATAAAACAATAAAATTAATTGCAATTACCTTCAGATTAATGAGATCCTTCGCCCACTAGTGGGCGGTACCGCCCAGGTTGAAGAGCACTGCTTTAGATTATTACTAGTGAGACAATGATCAATCCACCTGGTGGTACCACTCATATCATTAACACTTCATATCACTAGTTACACCTAATACTTCTACATCAGTTATACCTAATTTAGCAGTCTCGCACATATTACCCAATTCTCCAAAAACTTCCTAGTTACACGCGGATTGCGGATTAAAGTCCCCCATCGTCATACAGTGAGAATATTTGGGATTACCTCATACTGACTTAATTTTGTACAACAAATCAACGTATTCATCTAGATTACTATCGTTGTTATGGTAAATAGTAGTTTACAATTAATATGAAATCATTGTTCACTCGTAATACAATTCCTAACAACCTTACATTATCATAATTTTATATATTTTGACAAATTTTTTCTTATTAAGAAAGCAACTCCACAAAGGGCCTACCGTACAATAACTCATTTCATAAGCCTCTAATTATTACTTTAAATGATTTCCAATATGGAGATTCTTCAGTGTTTAGTTTACTAACTAACAAGACATTGCATTCACCACAAACTTCTTTCCTCGTTCGAGAGCTGAATTCGCGGAAAAAAGAGGATAAGTTTCCTCACCGGAGCCCTTGCTGCGAGAACGGGTTAAGAAACCCTTCGTGAAGTGCGTCTGTTGACCGTAACCCACCCATCATTCTCCCTCGATCTCCCTGAGGTAGGGTTTGCCTGACTAGGGTATGAGTTGCACGACCTTGGAGGAATGGGAGGCCCCTTCACTACTCTGTAGCTTGATTGAGGGTCTGTTAGCAGTGTTTGTACCCCTGACGGGCAAGTGTGCCCCTCCTTCTTCGGTGAAAATGGGTGAGAACTGCATGCCGAAGGAGGCGTTTGATTACTCGAAGGTCTCTCCCTTGGATCAGAAGGCAAAGGAGAGGGCAGTGATGCCTCGTCTCTTGATAATGAACAGTCCCTGTTCCTAATATTAATGTTGTCGAAGGTGTTGACACTCATCACCTGTCGATTAATCGTGAAAGCAGGAGCAGAAGTCCTTCCTGAGCAGGAGGGAGGTTGACCGTTAACCCCGCGGGCTTTATTTCCACACCGCTTGCGAGGGTGGAGTTGGGGGAGGGAATTTCGTTTCCCTCACTGCCAGACCCGTTCCTTGCTGGAGTGACATATTGAACGTCTTCCGAGTAACTGGGCTTCGGGAGGAGCATCCTCCATAGAAATTACCAAAATTCTATGGAAGTTAGTCACGTAGAAGATTTCTCGAAGGGTAGACACATTTATAATGTCTTTTAAACTATTCTCGTTTCTGGAGTTACCTCTACGAATTGGAAGGGTAGCGTTGAAAAGGCTATTTAACTGTACCCTCGCATGTTCTACTTCTCCGTATCATAGAAATCATGGCAAACAGATACGAGAAGGTCTGACCTAATATGATCTACTTTGTCAAATATAAAACATAAAGGATTTTCTACAAGACCACGATTTTCAGCAAACGAACCCCATTGTAGTAATTGAATCGACGGGAAACAGTATCGTGAGGTCGTTGTAGATGGTGGGGGTGGGGCGGGAAGAAGGGAAGGGAATGCCAATGGGGGTGTCCACTTCTCATCCCTTTATATAAAGTTCCAGATACCATCAGTTCGATGCACAGACATCTTTTCACATCAAGTATCACGAAACTATTAATTACTATGACACACTAAGTATATAGGCGGAGTCACTGTAAGTTCATGAACATAATGATATGTAAATTTTCCGCTGTAACAGTCAAAAACCTTTACTATTTAACTGAAGATTAAACGCAACGCATCCACTCCTCGTAGGCCCATGAACACCCATCACCCATCATAACCTTTGGTAACCTTTGGTAAGCTTCCGCCCGAATTGTTCATTCTGACGAAGGTCAAGCTTTTCACTCCACCTTAGACCTACAGTTTAACGTGGAATCCGAACCACGCCATCAGCAGCCCAGCGTCTTAACCACTAGGCCATCTAGGGTACCCATTTATCTACCAACCACTTTCTTTATTGTGTGAAAGGATGAACAGCTGGGTTTTGCTGCGCGCCGGCTGCCGTCGGGTCTCGAACCCGGGGCCAATGGATTCGTAGTCAGCGACGCTAATCACTACACCACCGAGGCGCATAAATAAATAAATATATATATATATATATGTATACCTCGTTAAGGTTCCGTGTGTTGGTCTCTCTTCACAAGGTCAAGCTGGTGGCCCCGCCTTTAGGTTTGGCTTGGTGGAGGCCTAGAGGCGGGAAAAGGAACACCGGCGCGGTTTCAAACGTTCTTTTATTTCAGACGTTTCGGAGCAGTGAGGTTCCATCTTCAATGACTAAAACATTAAAATGTTGGAATTAAAATAAATTACACATTACAAAGAAGTTGATATCGCTGAAGACTAGCGACGGGATCATGATAATTACAAGTAGAATGCATTGTCAGAATGCAGTGATTCCCTAACATTTTGTTTATTCGTTTATGCTGAAAGTTATATTTTGTTACGTTGTTCATTTCAGAAGGAATAATTAATTTGAATTTTACCTTATTTACCTTATTTACCTTATTTAGCCCTCCCAATAATTCAGCCATTATCTATAAAATTGGTTGTAAACAATGTGATTCCTTTTACATTGGACAGACGGGAAAGGATTTGCACACGTGTGTAAAACAGCATCAGTATTCCGTTAGAGCGGGACAGTCGTCCAAAACAAGTGTTTTTGCTCTTTTACTGATCGTTTTCAGTTTATATTTAGATTTATTTTTGGTCAAAACTGAAATATATTCGGATGACTCTAATGTTTTAATGGTGTTCATTGAATAAAACGTGGGTAGAAACGATCCTTACACACCAAAATTTTTGTCTATCCCAACAGGTTCAGAAGTTATTGACAATAATGCATGAAGTACCGCAGTATCGGGCGCCATCTTGAATTTAGCGGTAAGCTCAAGGTTCATTAATGGGGACGTTTCATATGTCATTCCAGACCCTTTCAGGCATCTGTGGTGCAAATATCAGCTTTTTGTCAAAAACTTCAAGGTTCAACCCTAAAACTCCTGGACTATCAAGCACTTTCGTCTGATGACATCTTTAGGAACACTGAATTTCAGTGTTCCTGAGGATGTCATTAGACAAACAGCGCATGAGTGCGATTTCGTGTTTTCTTTTTCCTTCGTGGTTATTTTCATCATAAATATTATTCACGTGTTACTTCGTGAAATAATTTTCATATATATATATGACATCCTCAGGAACACTGAAATAAATAACAAGTTTGAGACTATATATAGGGTACAAAAAAAAAAAAATAAAAAAAATAAAAAATGTAGGAGCATACAAATTTATAAGAAAAAGCTACCAGAGTTTTAGCACTTTGCCCATCTTGTCTAAATCCGTTCTGAACTAATTCAAAACAACAGGCTCAAGCGAAAAAAGGCCCTGGCTAATGTTGAAATTATTTGTAAGTTGAATAATGGTAAACTCAAGAATATTTCTATTAACAATGTTGCTTGAGTGAAGCAAAATTGAAGCATTATTTCAATCAATACAGTGGGATAACTCTGACAAATGGACGAAAAGAGCACTAGACGACTGTCCCGTTCTAACGGAATATTGATACTGTTTTACACACGTGTGCAAATCCTTTCCCGTCTGTCCAATGTAAAAGGAATCACATTGTTTACAACCAATTTTATAGATAATGGCTGAATTATTGGGAGGGCTATTTTTTACTCTGATATTTTTACACAATATTGTCATACGAAAATACTACATTAATATTCAATAAATACTAAACTTAAAACCTGGGCTTTCCCTGTGTACACCCGTTTGGCCTATATATAGTGCCTTAGGAAAGCCAAGAATAGGTATTATAATAGTGTAAATAAATGTAAAGGAATTTGAGCGTAAAAATATCGTTCGCCTACCTTACCATGTTAATTTTCAATATCTTCCGACTTTACTTAAAGTAATTGGTATCAACGTAGTCTTTAAGTATAATAATACTGTTAAATCACGCACGCCTAATAAAGAATAGCTCGGATAATGCGATTGGCTGTGTGTATTCGATTGGATATACACAATGTAACTCAAGTATATATAGGCCAAACGGGTAAAATGTTAGATATTAGGGTAAAACAGCATAAATATGCGTGTAGAACAGCAAATAAATATAATGCATTGTTTAACCATATGTATAGATGTAATCATAGTATCAAGTGGGATAGTTCTAAAGCGCTCGTTAAAAACAGAGATATAATTGAAAGGAATATTCTAGAATGTGCATTTATCCATTTTAAAAATAATTTCAATAACAGTGCAGGAATGTATAAAATTGACAATATCCTGTTAATTAAAACACCTTTTGCCTCTAATCAACTCTTGTTAATTATGTGCTAATCTTTTTATCTTTTGTCCCGTTGTATATATTTTTGTCATCTCGCCTTCTCCCTTCATTCCCTGACGAGGTGTACTTCTGAATACACGAAATACCTCGGAATCATTTTTCTTTTTCCTTGTGGGTTTGCATCATATGATGTCCCAGAGTGAAGGTTTACATTACAAATTTTAACAACAGAACTGTGAATTTGCTTAGACATATTATTTCAAAATATATTTCTTAAATAACCAAGTAAATTACTTCATCTTTCCTCATATACACCGATTCTCGCTAAATCACCAAAGTTAAGTGCCGTTTGGGCTTGGAAGCAGTAAGTTGGGGAGCCTCCTCTGTACCTGGATAAAGTCATCTACCAGGAGGGGATTCTGGAACTAAGTAAACTCTGTAAGCGCTCAACGTCACGAAAAAGGCTAATCAGCTCGCTACAAGAAATTACTAGCAGCCACCATGCTGTATGCATTAACAATTCACGATCAGCATTTATTGCCATTATCTTAAATCTGACTGAAAAATATACGTTCGTCTAACTCTTCGGCAAGAAAAAACAATGGAATTACACTGAAATGTATTATACAGGGTGTCCCATAAGTCCGGCAACATAGGAAAAATAATAAAAAAGGCAAAACAAAAGCTTTTATTTACAGAACGTGCTCAATATGTCCACCATTGTTTTCAATACACAAATTCAGACTTGATACCAAGTCAGCAAGCACACGGTGAATGATGTCAGAAGTAATGGTGTTACATGCCCCAATAATGCGCTGCCGCAAATGTTCAACACTCCTAATTTTCTCTGCGTATACCAGCGCTTTCAAGTGGCCCCAGAGATAAAAATCTAGTGGCGTGAGTAGTATAGCCGCAAAAGGGGAGAGTGCAAGAATGTTGCAAGTGATTACGTAATGTTGCAAAGGGGGGTGGGGGTGTTGCAAAGGGGGTGTTGCAAAATTTTTTTAGAAAAATTTTAAAAAAAATTAAAAAAAAGAAAAAAAAAGAAACAAATTACCCCAAAGGGCCCTTTGTTGCCAACCGGGGTTGCAAGGGGCATGCAACTTGGGGGCGGAGTTCTCCCCCAAACTATTCCCCCCAAAGGGCCAGAAAGGAGAGAAAGGAGGAGAGGTGTTCACCTGGCAGGAGCCAAGTGCATATTAAGACTTAGCCGAGTAGGCGTTGTTTTATAGGCTCCTAATCAGCCAGTTGGCTGAATCAGTCAGTTGGCTGAGCCAAGGGGGGGAGGGGTACACCTGCAGGGAGAGAGAGGAGAGAGAGAGAGAGAGAGAGAGAGAGAGTAGTTGCCTTTGATTGCAAGGCATGCAACTTGGAGGCGGAGTTCTCCCCCAAGCTATTTTCGTTTACCTAATCTAAGAGGCCTCTAAGGGGTTTTCCCAAAGGGCCAGAAAGAGAAGGACCAGAGGTCCTTGCTCGGCTGGGAGCCGAGCTTGAATGATTCTTTCATCAGCTTCTCGGTCTTTTATAAACCTCTATTCTGGCTGAGTTGCCAGATAGCGCCATGTATTCAGTTGCCAGATAGCGCCATGTATTCCAGATAACAAAAACCATATATTAATCATCCATTTAAATAGTGTACCACAATATATGATGGTAGATGAATCCAATTAAATTCTGTTTATTAAATAAATAATTTTTACACACTTAATTTTCATTATAAATATTTAAGTCACGAAACGAAATGAAAGTTTATGAAACACACGAGCCTCATCCCCTGCGAAGAAAATTGAAAAAAACGAAATTTAAAGAAATTAATCAATTGAAATTAGCCAAAACACAATGCGCTATAACGGGTTCGGTTTCGAAGAACACCTGCTGGTTGAGAGACCTTCCCCCCAATCCCTGATAAGTCTCCCTTCACTCCAAACGAAATGAAAATTTATAAAACACACGAGCCTCATCCCCTGCGAAGAAAATTGAAAAAAACGAAATTTAAAGAAATTAATCAATTGAAATTAGCCAAAACACAATCCGCTATAACGGGGTCGTTTCGAAGAACACCTGCTGGTTGAGAGACCTTCCCCCCAATCCCTGATAAGTCTCGCTTCTCTCCAAATGAAAAGAAATTTACGGCAAAAATCGAAACACACGAATGTCATTAACCAAACCCGGATATATATATAATATAATAATATATATATATATATATATAATAAACGAATAAACCACTCGTGCACACACACACACACACACACACACGCACACGAGGAAAAGGAGACTCTGTGTCAATTCGTCCCTAGAGACCTTTTCGGCCGAGGATTAATCCTTCGTCCAAGATATTCGAGCAAAAAGCACCCGTCACATCAATTCTTATTATCATTATTATTATTATTATTTGTACAATGAAAATATTTTATATTTACGCGTAATTTGTATGGTGTCATATTCTTATAACTACATCTTAACTGCTTAAATCAATCACCTTTCACATCAATTCTTATTATCATTATTATTATTATTTCTACAATGAAAATATTTTATATTTACGCGTAACTTAGACCCACAGTTAACGTTGAAACCGAATGCTCTTTTAAAAATATAATTAGGATATATTTCTATATATCCTCTCGATTACATTAGTGACTAATGATGCGGGAAACTCTGAGTAAATGGTAATATTATTATTTTCTCGAAAACTATGGGTGATAGAAAATTCTGAAACCGGAATCAGTATCAAAAGTTCTATAAGAATCACCAAATAATTTTCGTTGTACCCTAGTGTAATTTCTCGCCGAATTGGAAAGGTTTTCACTCCGCCTTAGACCCACAGTTTAACGTGGATTCAGAAATACATCTCGTCGATTGCTCACTATTTCATCGAGATAATTAAAGCTCAGGACCTGCATTGTCTATAAGATCTGCGGGAAACTCTGATTAAAGCCAGTAGTATGACCGAAAAGCATGTTAATGCATCATTTGAACCGAGTCAGTAGTATGACCGAAAAACATGCATGATTTTCTCTTTAACGAATTGGAAAGGTTCTCACTCCGGCTTAGACCCACAGTTTAACGTGGAAACCGAACGCTCTTTTAAAAATATAATTAGGATATATTTCTTTATTATAAAGTCCTCTCGATTACATTAGTGACTAATGATCCGGGAATAGTGGGGGAAAAATATTGACATGGTAAAGACAGCAAGGAGTAATACGAGCATTAAATCTATTGGAGAAAATATAAAGATGCCATTACTCGTCCGGACCCGTTATAGCGGATTGGTACACATCATAGCTCCACCCAGCTACATCGGCAGCCAATCACTACGAACATCTGGTCTTTTGGGGCGGAGCTTGGCGATTGTGCATATAAAAGGGGATATTTTTCAGTTGGGAGTAACAGTAGCTATTTTCGCGTCAGTGAATAATCATTCCCTCCACCATGGACATGTACGTCTCCCCAGATTTGTATGAAGAAAGTGATACTGCAGCATTAACGGCAATTAGTCTTTTCAATGCGATTGACCGTGATGAATTATTTCCAACGCAAACCGTTGAAGATATTTGCAGTGACGCTCCTTACAATCCGACGCAAGGGACTACCATAGAAATGTAAGTGTCTATAATTCGATTTTATATATAATGGAGAGTTGTAGTATCTCGTCAAATAGATACTCGCCAAAATTTTTTATGGCAATCAATGTTATTTGGTTTTACTTCTTACCCCCATTATGCTAAAATCGAAATTTTTTATGGCAATCAATGTTATTCCTCTTAAATGAACCAAAGATATCTTCACATAATGGGGCTCTGTCTGTATACTCTGTATATGTTTAAAAGAATGAACATTATTCCTTTAAGGTCCGATGAGGATTTGACACGTGTTATACAATCTTTTGAAGAATCTCGTGTCATGAACACGGAGGATATACTGATCAGTCAGCAATGTCACACATCCTCCACCATGGACCTGTACGTCTCCCCGGAATTGTATGAAGAAAGTGACACTGCAGCATTAACCGCAATTAGTCTTTTTAACGCGATTGACCGTGATGAATTATTTCCAACGCAAACCGTTGAAGATATTTGCAGTGACGCTCCTTACAATCCGACGCAAGGGACTACCATAGAAATGTAAGTGTCTATAATTCGATTTTATATATATATATGGAGAGTTGTAGTATCTCGTCAAATAGATACTCGCCAAAATTTTTTATGGCAATCAATGTTATTTGGTTTTACTTCTTACCCCCATTATGCTAAATCGAAATTTTTTATGGCAATCAATGTTATTCCTCTTAAATGAACCAAAGATATCTTCACAGAATGGGGATCTGTCTGTATACTCTATATATGTTTTAAAAGAATGAACATTATTCCTTTAAGGTCCGATGAGGATTTGACACGTGTTATACAATCTTTTGAAGAATCTCGTGTCATGAATACGGAGGATATACTGATCAGTCAGCAATGTCACACCGAAATAATGTAAGTGTTTTTCGATCTTTTTGGGGTAAGAAGACAATATATTTTCATAAATTTATTAAATGAAAGAAATCAGTACAATAACCAACTACAGAATATATCGTTACAAATATAGGAACAAAAACATTATACTATACAACGAGTACGTACAATTGGAAAACGGATTTTTATCTGTCTGCATACCATTTCATCGTTTCGGCGAGTGTGACACGGGTCAAATAAATTTAAAAAATTTATAAATTCTTTATCACATGACATATGCGTGAGAAATGAGACGCAGTACATTCCGTTCCGCAAACATTACTAAAATATCCTTGTATACGAAATGGGTTCCATGCAACTTCGGGAATATGTAACTGAGCGAGAAATTTTACAATAATAGGGTCACTCCAGGGTTGAGTACCGAGTGAATCAAAATAGTACAGGCGCTGTCTATTTTTAAAATAGACAGCGATCCAGTGAATCCCTTCATTACCGATGACATCTGTGTTCACAATAAGACTGCCGCATTCTCGCGTACTTGGCAAACTCAATGTTTCATTCTTCGCAAACACTCCGATAAATTTGGAACGTGTGACTCGTTCCATTACTTTCTGAAGTGTATTAGCATCCATTTTAAAAGTCAGTGATAACGCTCCTAAATCTATCTACTTCTATTAGGGCTTGCGATTCGAGATATACTAGTACACTAATAGGAGCGTCTATAGGCTTGGCGAATTCCAGCCGCACTGAGATGTTTCCGCTCTGCTGTGGGTTTAAATGGGTATTTACGCTAGCAGATAAGTCAGGTGTAATGTCAAACGGATAAAGGTTAAATTGATCAATGAATTCTTCCTGCGTTACCCCATTACCAAGCTCATCACAATCACCTGCAATATGGGTCAGATTACTATAGGCTCTGGCACAAAGAGTAGTAGGGCAGCTAAACAAGTTGAAGTGGACAATCCAGACAAAAGCACCAAACTTTCCCTACTTGTATATTTTGGACCAACAATTAAAAATATCCCCGGAACCACCTTCAGAGACCATTACTTGGCCGCCATATTGGATTTCAAGATGGCCGCCATAGACAAAATGGAATTTCTGATATAAGTTTCAATAGAGAATTCCCTTGGCATGTTTGGCATCAAACTATATGTTTTTTGGCATGATCAGATCAATAAAACAACTTTTAAGCTGATCAGAAGTATGTTTACTGCAGAAATCACACTTCGTACAACATATACAGTGAAAATCGTGAATATTTTAACACAAAAACCATGTTCAAGAAAACCATGTTTAAGAAAAATCAACGAAACTATAACAATTGAAGATTTCACCCACCAAAAAGTAGACCTTTAGCTCTATAACTGAATGTGGGAGAGGAAAATTGGCAAAATATGTGCATTTAAAAAAATGAAATTCTACAAAGGTCAAAATGCTACCCTTTCATATTTGCACAATTTTCATGCATTATTCGTGGTTCTATAGAAAACTTGTATTAACAACATTTGTAGAGTAAGGGCAGGGCTATTAAATGGGCACCATAAAATGGAAATATCTTGGCATTTAGCATTGCAATGCAATGCCTACTGTCCCAACTCACCCCCTGTCCCGAACTGTCCCAACTCACCCCGCTCGACGCTATATGTTAAACTGCACAGTTGCAGCTACACAGTTCTGTACACTTCCATCTGGCCTTCTTGCAAGCACACCTGGTGCCACATCCACTCTTGCTCTTGCAGCCGCATTTGACCAATTCGCTGCAAGCTTTAGATGCTACTGGTCTTGTGGTCCAAACTGGTGTCCATGACTGGGACTCTTCGCTAAAGGTCCATCCCCATCCTTCAGGAGTTGGAAGATTCTGTTCACTTCTCTCACAGGTCGACCATATTCCTCCCTGGTATGTGACCCTCCTGGTGTGTTGGAGAAGAGCATCCTGAGTTGGTGGGATAGTCTCCATAGCTTTTCCCTTCTGACAGAACATGACCTTTCTTGCCTCATCTACACGTTCAATGTCACTGGTGTTGTCATAGAGGACAACTGTGTACCGTTCAAGAAGCTTGAAGTGGGGAGTTTCGGCGTCAACATCTGCAAATGGATTTCGTGCCATGAATGTGAATGCTTGTGTTACCTCAGGGTAATGGTGCCATGCTGCCCACGCCGTATTCTTGCCCCTTCCGTAAAAGGATGATGATGTATCACATCCCGTGAAGCAGTGAAACAGTGGTAGGGATGTGCATCTCTCTTCACCCAAAGAGGCACAGATTGTGTTAATATGATGGTAAGTGAAGTTTTTCCCAGTGCCAAAACCAACCCAAATATTTACTTCAGATCTTATGGACGTCAAGTGATGGAATTTTCCTATTAGAATGACAATAACATCTGTGTCTACAGTTCTGATCATGCAGTTAATGTGCCCTTCCTTTATTGCATCTTGAAAATGAATGAACAGTCTAGTGTCTGCCTCCTCATGGTCGTATCTTGGCATTGTGCGGTCGGCCCCATTGATGATGACTTCAGGTCCTGATGTAATAACAACTTCTTTGTTGTTAGGAACTTCCATTGCAGCAACCTTGTCTGATAGGAAAGCGAACAGTTCTTGCTTGTTTCTAGAGTCTCGAAGGAAGTCATGCCAATTTAGGGGTAATTTGGTTTTTCCTTCAACCTTTCTTCTGATTCCTTTTCCCCGTTTTTCTCTGGTAGTCTCTTTTAAGGTGCTTGCAGTGTAGGTATCCCAGACGATGTCAATTCGCTGGCAAGTTTCTAACTGTTTGATGAGATAAGGGACGAATACACGATCTGCATACTCTTCAAAGTTGGTAACACCTGCAGTAGACAGCAAATGGACGATGGCAGCTCCATCAAGAAGTTTCACATCAAAAGGATCTGGAGGGTTGTCCTTGTTTTCAAATGTAATGATTTTCAGTAGGTCAGACTTTTTCCCAAACCGCAATTTCCCACCATCAGATAGGGAAGAAGGAAAGGGGTGATTCTCGTGTTGGAAGAATGCATCCATGTCACTATGCCGATGTTGCATAACAATATACAGATGAGAGAATAGAGCAACATCGTTCTTCAGTAGTTGGATTCCCCCAACATTCCGTACCTGAGATTTCGGCCGAGGACATCTGAAGAGGGCAAGCGAGTTCTTCTTGATCGGTGTATGAATTGACCTTGTACAATCTGTGACAACTTCTTTGTAGTATCGGCTATATTGCTCCTTACCCAAATCCTTTATAGTTCTCACTGTATGGACCACAGATTCATCCATGACATTCCTTGTGTCTAAGGCCAGTAACTCATTCCCATTATCACAAAATGGATTTCCCATATCACGGAAGACTTCAACGAGATTAGAAACATGATCTTGAATCTTCTCTGTGTAGATAGTCCTTCTTCGTGGTGGAAGTTGTTGTCTTCAGTTTCTGGAAGGTTTTCGTCTTCATATTCAGTAATCAATCTGGCTTGTTCTGGCCTGCTACCATCCACTTCTTGAATGCCACTGGATTCTCAGTCAGACCCACCGCGCCTCCTGAACCTTTGACTTTCTCATTGTTTTGTTCATGCGCTTGGTCTAAAGGCATGGCTGAGAATCTCTTCTTGGTCTTGTGTACTACCCAGTGTCCATTTCGTGAAAACTCATTCATAACTGGCTGAGGGAGATTCTTCATGTCCCGGATGTGGAGTGGAAGCCAACGTGCGTAATTCTGGTGGTCAAGAGCAAAGAACCAGGGAACTACTTTCTTCAAGCTTTCTACATACAATGGAAAGTCTCCTGCACGATGTGATCGTATGAATATGAGGCCGTATATCTCCATCTGAAGAATTGTCTCCCAGTATTGGAATGTTGGACTGACCTGAACCATCTTCTTCCACTCTTCCTTTGTCTTGTCATCATAGGGACCAACAGTTTCCATAAAGGCTTCATGCTGCAGCTTTGCCAATGTCAAAGCTGTTACCTGGTGAGCATGTCTGGTTCTTGTAAGATGAGAGGCTTTAAGAAATGAGTCAACAGTTCCTGCCGAAGCAATGCCTGCTTGTGTCAAGGCATTTGTCCACCCAGATCCCTCTAGATAATCTCCATACGTTCTCCACATGGCCATCTCTGTATGTAGACCTCCAAACATGACGATGACCTTGTCTTCTCCGTGGGTGTCTGGCCACTTCCACTGAATGAATTTACCAAGGGCATATAGGGGTGCATCGAATGCAACAACTGGTATTTGCCCGGGGTTAAGGAATTCAGTAGCAGACCGAACAACATTCATTCCATGCTTGATCATCGCTGGAGTAGCGGCCTTTTCATGGAATAAGGGAAGGAGGTAGGAAAGGGTTTTCATTTGATCTTCATCTTGTTCTTGCCTTGTAGCGTGGTATGCTGACCATGATATAACATCACCCTTCCCTATCGTGTCTTTCTCCAAGATCCTGAACGCTTCTTTCATCCACTCCTTTTCCTGGAAACATGCTTCATGGTAGTGTCCCTCAATAGGGTCAGACACATTAGACAACTTCAGGACTTCTACCTTGGTTTTGTCCATTGCAACAGCTGGTACAATTGAGTAGGACATGAGTAACTCCAAGTCCTTTGAACCTAGAGAAGGTAGCACAAGATCACCTTGTTTGGTTCCACAGTTTGAGACAGTTGGGAACTGAAACAGACTAATCCCTGTACCATGAAATGATCCAACGGCAGTTGTACTAGATGGGTTGTAATCCAGATTGTCAAGTGCCCCAACAATAAATGGTCCATGACGAAACTGAGCTGGTACAACCACTCCTTTGGTCTTGAAGTTCTGGCACACTGCTGTTGCAAGTTGGCTTTCGACTTGAAGAATTCGGTCATAACTCACACTGAGACCCAATTCATATAGTTGTGTAATTAATGATTTTGACCGAATTTCAGTATGAATTTTCAGACCAAGATACAGAGGCAATGGTGGTTCTCTTTCCAAAGAATGGCGAACCTTAGATGATGATGTATGCTTGTTCCTAAAATTAAAAAGGATAAGTTGCGAGACAGTGAGAGTTGCAGGGGAGTCTTCTGGTGTTTGGTCCTTCACGTCAGCACCATTTGTGATCATAGATATAAGGGTTTTCAAGGTTGTAGGTACCGATTCCTGTTGACAACCAGATGGAAAGGCACCTGCAAACTTGAATCCAGTAAAGTTGACGATTTCCTTGCGTATGATTCTAGCAGCTTTTGCAAGAATCATAGTATCTCCTTCAAAATTCTGTCTATTTGTCTCTCTGAGCATTTCCTGAATTCCCTGCTGAAAAACTAAGATTTTGTTCTTGCCATCACTCACTTCCTGGGCATATGGGAAATACTCCAGAATCTTCTCTCTGAATCGTCCTCTGTTCATTTCCTTATTAATACCTAAGTCCCGAAGTCTTTTTTGATACAGATCAAATAGCACAGAAAACTTCATTTGAAAGATTCCTTCTTCCACGCAATTTTCTACATGATTAACGACCTCAACTATTGCCTTTGCTTTCATCAAGTTTTCTTCATAGCCTTCTTCCTTGCTCTGTTTTTGTCTCAAAAGTGAGCGGTAACGGTTCCGATAAAATGTCAAGCATTGCAGATGATACTTGGCTTCAATGGCCATGAGATCACCACCTCCTATTCTAGACATTAGTTCTGTGTCACTGAGTTCTGTAGCCATCATTCGTAAATTGACGTCAGCGCCAAATGTACTGAATTCGTGAAGATGCCCATGTGTTTGTTGACAAAACACACAAGTTGCTTTGTCCATAGGATGCCGCTGAACCCGCTTCCCCGTAGATGAACTGGTTTCACCTTCATCCGCCCTTTCTCTCTTTTTTGTAGCCCTTTCAAGCTTTTCTTTACTAAATTTAACATGGCATGACTTGTGCCACACAGCTTTATTCTGAACCAGATCTTCAACAGTCACCTCTTCATTGAAAAGAAGAGGAACTGGTAGTCTTCCAAGATTCTTGAATGCGTTGACATTCTCCATAAATGTTGCATATGCTTCAGTTTTTTTACCACTCACAGCATTGAGTGGACATTTAAGAGTCTCACCTTTGCTCTCTTGACAAACCATGCATTTGCTCCAATCCATGTTCACAAATCACCTGCAAAACAGAAAAGCACATATTATATAGTTATATTATTAAATATTTTACATTAAATAAACATTTAAGGGTAATTCTGATTATTTTATAGCAATCCTGGCATCGAAATATGTAGGTTTAGGGACTATTTATTTACAATTACTCCTCACAATAGTTTGTTGATTTCTAGCTGGCAGCCATCTTGGATTTCCAAAATGGCAGCCAAGATAGGGTTGTGCGTCTTGGTTCCGGGGAAAAATTGGTAGCTAAGGTCCTGAACAACATTTGAGCCAAGTTTGGTGCTTTTGTCCAGAATGTCCACTTACTTCAAAAATCAGGGTCTAAGCTACTGCACTAGAGGTAACACAGCGTCTGATGAATAGTCCGTACCCATTGTTCCACCCAAAGCAGTGCCATTAACGTATAGAGTTATATTTTTAAGTCCGAAATTCTCGAATTTAAAGGCACTCTTTTTATATTTTCCATTCACCGAAGCATGGTCCTGCATGCCGATTAATATCCCTTTAGGAAGATTTCCCAGGGCAATGTTTTCTATCTGCTTCGATGCCAACCCTGCAGGAACCGTATATAGTTTGATCTGCACTCTGTTAATAGGATATTTCACTGTAGCGTTTAGTAAATTTTTCTCAATTTCTAGTTGTTTTGGTGAACTTAATTTCACTCGCCGTACGCGGGGGTATGTGTCCATAATGTGAACCACAACGGGCTTTGCACCCTCCTCTTGATCAGCAGCCAGATTTAAGCAGATCTCAGGACTCGTGCGGTGAGCTTTATTTTCATATCCACCCCGTTGACAAGCAACTTCTCCTGGAAAGTGAAATCTGTGTGCAACCGTCCAAAACACTCGTATAATTTCTTTTTAGAATTTTTAAATTTGTCCTTTATACTATTTTCATCTTTAGTTTGATAATATCCCTCGGCACTTAAAAAGGTAGCCTTCGCTTCTTTGGAAAAGTTGAGGACATTTTCCAGATAGGCTCGTAGATGATAGTACCTCGTGCCTGCCGATATGTTGGTCTGATTTAAATATACGTCACACTGGTTGAATATGGAGTGCAGAAAGTTTGCCCATCAGAATGGGCTATACGTAGCTTAGCGTACATGTGCACACAGCTTGGATCAAAAAAGTAAGGGCCTGAGCTGGGTATCACGAATTCTATAGGTGCACTCGGGGAACTAATTGTGTTTAAAGGGTTAATTGTAATAAAGTCACTGTGCTCAATAGAAACTTGGGTTGGAGGCAGCTCAAAAAGGGACAGCTCCGATTTACAGCATTGTGAACTACATGGGTGGATGAAGCGTGCCATGGCGAAATAGTGACTCCTCTCTCGACAAGTGGTAAACAAACTATGATTCATGAGATCAATGTCCTTAGCTTATATCAGTCAAAAAAGTGGTCAACCATAGGTTTCATTCGCTTACAGCACTTCTTTTTTGATAGCCTTTTACGTTTAATACAACGTGACCCCTTCTTCTTCCGGGGAGCCCTCTTCTTCCCGCCACCAAGCATTTTTCTCTTTGCATCTTTGATGATTTCGTCCTGTGTACGCTTTAAATGTTTTTTTAGAGCTTCTTTAGGTTTAGCCCCGGCCAATATGTCTTCTGCAGTGTTAAGGCCTGATTGTAGCGCTTTAAGGTATCTGGCACCCCTCTTCAGCAAAGGAACAGCCGTACGTAGTATGGATGAAAAAATGGACCCAAGTCCACTACCGCGCTGGTATCGCACCCCTCGATAGACGGTGAAAGGCTTTCTATCCATTATAACTCTGTGCGTCGAAAGTGTAGCTTCACTGTTAAGCTCCCGTTACCGAATGGGAAGTTTTCACCCTCAATCGTTCTTATATATATTGAGATATTGGTTATTAAATTAGTTGCGACATTCACATAATGGGATCTGTCATATGTAATACTCAAACTCCTTCCTCCTTCTTCGTAAGGTTTGAGTTTCTTAAACTTACGTTTAAGCATCTCACAACATCCTCGACCGAACCATATTGACCCGGTCCTAGTCTTACTTCTGTACTGTAATACCGTGCAGCCTTAGTCCGAGCTAAACGCATAGTCTCATCCATAGCTACCCCAGTTTTTTCACACTCGTCAATGTCTCTAAGAATCGTAAAAACGGTTTCGTTATGTTCAATATTTAAAAAGACGGTGTCCAGCTAAATTTCACATATCCCCACCTCATACGAATCACGACCCAATTCAATGTGCCCGTGGAGCTCTGTTACAAAGTTGGCTAGTGTGTTGTTAGGGTGTACAGACAGGGACGAGGAGGACGGGAGTGTGACGTAGAAATGGTTAGGAGCCATGTTGCATACTATTTAAGCTTCATTATTGCATCAGCTTTTATATAGGTGTTGAAGCTTTCTGGGTACCCTAGCCATTTCACCAGGTACATTTTTCTCTTTCCTGAACCTTTGCTTCCTAAAATTTTCTCAATTTTAAACACATTTTTTTCTAAATTAAACGCTACTTTCTGCAATTCCTCGCGGTAAAAAACCTCCTGAGATTTCTTCCCATTCAAATCTTCAATGTAATAATCATTATCTCACCTTTAGGTCTCATAGCCCTAACTTTAAAAATCTCGCGTGTCCATCCTTGCTCAAAACCCTTTGCGAATTTATTCCCCGAACGCGACAGCCTTACATAATCATTGATTTTGAAGCGCGCAGAGAGTGGTGGTGGTGGTGATCCATCTCTTCTCGGGAGCGTACCTCTTTCTAAAACTTCGTTAGGTGTTGTCCCAATCGTGCGATGGTGTGAGCGGTTGTAGGATGATGCCAATGATTCCAGAATGTCTAGAAATCTGTTTGTGTTTTTATGTGTATAATAACGGTGCATGCGTTCCTTTATGGTGCGCTGGACTCTTTCAGCTAAAGAAGCCTTATGTATAGAATTGGTTGTGTAATAGCTGATATTAAACTCTGTCAACATGTTCTGAAAAGCAAGGCCTATAAATTCCTTCCCCGTATCCGTACAAAAATAGCCAGGAACCCTGTTTTCTTTTAACATTAGCGTTTTGGTGGCTTTAGCAACTGTTTCAGGTGATTTATTTTTCAGAGGAACTAGCCACAGATATCTAGAGAATACGTCTATTATGAATAGAATGTAGCGGTAACCATCGTTATACACAGAATATCTTTGCATGTCTGTTAAATCTGCTTGCCAAATAGAATCAATCGAGGAAGCCGTTGTCTTGGCTGTTTTAAACCTTTTTCTCACAGGCTTATGAAGCGTATAAGCGTCCTGCTCCCTCAAAAATCTTTCAACATCTTTTTTTCCTACTCCGTAAACACTTCTGTACAGTCTATCTACGCCGCCGTAAGAGGATGGGTTAGAAACGTCATAATAGCGTTTAGTTAATACGTTAGCCATTTGCGCATTTTAGAGGCACGTGGGTAGGGTTGGTTTAACCTCTTCTTGCTCCTCTTCAAAGGTGTTACCGCCGGGAGTGACGGCGCCTTCAATTGTGTCACATGCGTTGCATGTTCCAAGTCTTTTAACCTGTTCAGATTTCCTATCAACGTTTTAGGGACATTTATTTGTTGTAGTCTTGCTTTAATATGCTTCCATCCTGATGGTGATGGCCTATCCCACTTTCTCACCAGATCATGGACGATGTCTACGATATTCGATCCCTGTACCTTTGATCCTTCCACAATGAGCTCGCCTGTATCGGTCCATTGTATGGCTGGATCCTCATTCAATAGATTATAAAGACTTAAGCCTTTACTCATCAATGTATGTGGGAGGGTGCTTTTTAATACATGTTCGATATGTTGTGTGGCTAATCTTTTTGGTTGGTCAGCTGTATCGTCGGGCTCAGATCCTATGTCGCCATGTCCATCGTCCCCCGTGCTGTGCCTAATAACCACAGGAATCTCTGTAGGGCTCTTATAATTTTCGTAGTCGTGAAGAAATTTCTGCAGAGCTTCTTGGTATAAGATTCTTTTCTCATCAGGTGTTTTTTCACTGTTTAATAGAGCTAGCAATTCGCTTTCCATTCTTTTAAGTCTGCTTTTACGGGGATCTAGATCCGTTTCTGGATTCCTTTGCAGTGAAGCTTACACCTAGTGGGGAATCACTACCACTTTCTTCATTATATTAATCTAGTCAGTAAAAGACCCAAAACTGAAAATAAGATGGGGAGAAATGACCCTCCTGTTTGTACAATAATTCGTTTTTTCTTCGCTACAGTTTGACTTTTACGAGCGAGTGCACGTATTTTGTTCTTGTAGCGGCGTAGGCGAGCCTTCTGATGGGTTTTCATTGATACATTGCAATTTATAACGTTAAGACAGATTTCACAGATGCATTTTAAAAAGTCGGCGTCGATATTTTTAATAAACATCTGCTGCATTGCCCGGGGCAGTCGATGATAGATTTTTATTAATTCACGGTATTTCTTTAGTCTCTTTGTCATTCTGGAATATACACCGTTTCAGGCTCGTTTGGAAATATATTCGTTCGCAGAAGCACTCTAAACGTGTTTCGCGGATGAAGGTCGCAAAGCAAATATCCGTAGCGCGTGCTTGTAGCTTCTTTATAAACTTCCAAAAACTCCTTACGCTGATTCGGGAACATTTGATTGGCTAATACCCCAATTTGTGATACATCTCTACGTTGCGCGAATAAGACTAGATATTGCGTATTTAACGACACATCGCGCATGTATCTATTTTTGAAAAATAGATTCTGATTGATGAAGAACACGCTTATGTTAAGATGGTGGGAGAATACTGTAAATGTCTCGGCAAACGTTTTATCCATCTCCAACATGAGATCGTCAATTACAATGATTGTATGTTCATTTCCCTTTAACGAATTAACGTCATATACGCCTTTGTGGAACAAAATATCATCTTGGTACTCGTTGAACACTGATTGATACGTCGAATAGCACCATATAACTTTATGCACAAATTTCGAGAACATCTCTCCCTTTTCTTAATGATTTTAAGCATAAACACAGTTTTACCACATCCTGTAGGTCCAGATATAATACATGTGAATGGGCTCGTGAATCTGAATTTTTCTACAGAGTCCATTTCTAACACGTCACACTCCTAAGTGGGTCATTTACAAAATATTACAAATTTTGAGTGCTGTTCCTTATATTCTGCTTTCTTCTCCCACAGAACCGTGAATGACGATGAGGTAGAGCACCCCATCATTGACATTACGGATGACCTCGACGACAGTGTAGTTGTGATCTCCTCCCCTGCCAAGGAACCCTCACCAGCGATACCGGTAGCACGTCCAAAGCAGAGGTGTGAGAACCCCACGTCAGGTATAACGCGCCCGAAATACGCGCCTGTTGCAGCGGTAATAGATCCCCAACCCTCAACCTCTTACGCAACAAGCCCCCAGCAGCACCTCCCGCTAATATATCCCCTTAGTCATCCGCCGCCCCCCTGTTCTGTTAAGTCTACAATAATAGATCCCCAACCCTCAACCTCCTACGCAACAGGCCCCCCATCAGCACCTTCCGCTAATATATCCACTAATTCATCCGCCGCCCCCCGTTCTGTTGAGGATGCTATAACGCTCGAATTGGTGCGATCCGCAGCCCCCCCCAGCCTTGACTAGAAATCGGTATAGAGTCAGGGTCGACCCTAGAGCCATGTATAGCAATGGAATTGAGCGCGGGCTACGCCGGGTTGTACAGCGTATTATAGAGTTTGCTCTTCAGAATCGCGACGAGCGTGAAGTCAGGACGAGTCTGTCCTTTGGATTCGGGTCAGATGACGGTGATGTAGACGATTATTGGGTGATAGTGCCATTTAGACGTTTGGCGGCTGAAGATGTAGAATATATATTAGGACGTATAATGCAAGCCGCCCAAAGTAGTATAGCCTTCAATATGGACAACTTCACGGTAAATATTGACCGTGTATTCCGTGTTGCGGGTCATAGTGCCATACCGTATACTCTTAACTTCAATTCTCCGACTATTTACCGAAAGCATATAAACGTCGATCGTGGTTGCGGCTTTATAGCAGTACTCTTAGCACGTATGTTTACTGTACAAAATACACGGACTCAAAAAATTTGGCTGCCTACGGTCGTGGAGCGTGCCCGTAAACTAGCTGTAGACTGTGAACTTGAATTTGACTGTAATATGGGTCCTGAAGAGCTGAGAAGGGTAGAACAGGAAATGAATATCCGCATAGTTGTATTTGGGCTGGATGATCGTCGTAGGACTGCGTATGTTTTTAAAAGTTGTGTGAGAGATCGTACAAGACCCCTACTTATTTTAGGTTTGTCAGGGACAACGTATCTCCCCATCCGTAATATAAGGTGGCTTTACGCGAGTTATGACAAAAGTCGAAAATATGGGAGACATCATTATTTGTGTAAGGGGTGCCTCGAGTTTGCGGATGATATAGTGAGACATTGTAAAGAATGTCACATGGTATGTGAGCAGTGTAAAAGCACCAAATGTGAAAGCCGTGTAGTTGAAGCTGAGAAGAGAGACTGTGATGTGTGTAGACGCACATTTTTCAATAATAGCTGTTTTGATTTCCATAAATCAAATGGCACGTGCAGGAAAATGAGAATCTGTGAATGTGGTATGTTTCACACAATGGATAATTGGGGGAAATTTAAGCACAAGTGTGACGTAATTCACTGTCCTACATGCCAGGAGGAATATAAGGCGGATGGAGTAAAGCATGTATGTTATATGAAAGATGCTAAGCCTAAAAATAACCCTTGTATAACTGTATCCTACGATATAGAAACATATACGAACGCTGAAACCAAAGAGGTAATTCCACATTTACTTGTGAGCCAGACCATCTGTGATGAGTGTATGGGTATCGAATGTGACGAGTGCCCCAAATGTGGTAAACGGACAAACGTTTTTAAAACGAATGTCCGCGATAGTCCTGTGAAATTATTGTGTCCTATATTGTCAAGTTAGCCGACAAGTTCAAAAAAATGACTGTGTATATTCTCGCCCATAACGGGGCAAAGTTTGACACGCAGTTCCTTTATAAGGAGTTGCTTGAACACGAATCCTCTGAGATATTTACAGGTGATCCATTGAAAAGAGGCAACAAATTAATAGAGATGCAGATAAGAGGCAATGTACAATTTAAAGATACTTTATTATTCACACCTTGTAAATTAGCAAAGCTACCCAAGGTGATGGGAGTAGCAGCTGGAGTTTCCAAAGGATACTTCCCTTACACTTTCCTCACCAGCGAGACTTTAAACTACGTAGGCCCACCACCCCTCAAACATTATTTTGACTGTATGGATGAACGTGAAGACTTTGATCGATACTACGACAGTTTTAATGAAAGTAACCCTTATAATATAGCTGATGAATGTGAGCGTTATTGCGTGAATGATGTGCGCGTGCTTAGAGTATGTTTCCAGGCATTTAGAAGGATGTACATAGCCCGTTTCAAATGCGATCCACTGCAAGTCGCAACCACCATCGCATCATTATGTTTTACGGTGTTCAAGAATAACTTCATGCCTAAAGACACCTTAGCCATTATTCACCGGAACAACCCCCGCAGTTACGGACACAAGGCTATTTACTGGCTCAAACACCTACAGCAACAGACAGGTGTATACATAAAGCACGCCCGCAACACGGGTGAAGTACCCATTAAGATTAATGGACGTGTTTTTTGGGTTGATGGGTTAAATGAAAACCGTGTCACTGGTGTGAAGACTGTGTACTTCTTTAACGGATGCTGGTGGCATGGATGCCCCCTTCCTGAGTGCGGAATCGCCGGAGATATCCATGGTAGGTCTCCTGCCGACTGTCTTGCATGGACCCGCACCGGCGATCAACTTATAGGATCACAGTTCACTCACAAAGTCTTGTGGGAGCATGAATATGATGCACGGATGGAGACAGACGAGGTGTACCGTGAGGAAATAAACACGATCAAGCGTTCAATGGTGCTGGATCCTCTCAAATGTGGTGATAGCTTGTTTGGAGGACGTACAAATCCTTTCAGACTATACTTTCCACCTACGGAGGGCGTGAAGCTCCATTACTACGATTTCTGTTCTTTATAACCATACGTGATGAAGAGCAATCCGTACCCCGTGGGCGCTCCTGAGAAACTGGTGGGACCTAGCCTACCCTCCATCAATGAATTTTCAAAAAATTTGAATGATCGTTACTTTGGGCTCTCTTTCGTAGACGTACTCCCACCACGCAATTTATGGATGCCGATCTTACCTGTCGTTATCGACGACAAGCTCATGTTTCCCCTGTGCGTGAAGTGCGCGGAAGAGGATAACGGCGTATGTAACCATATACCCCACCAGCGTAAGATCAGAGGCGTATATACACGTCCTGAGCTGGCCCTAGCCGTACGCCATGGTTATAGAATACTGAAGATACATGAGGTGTGGAGGTTTCAGAAGCTACCCAACCTTTTCACACCATATATAAACGCCTTTTTGAAGGATAAGTTTGAGGCATCAGTGTATCCGCGAGGAGTTGATACCGAAGATGAAAAGTCTGCCTATATTCAACGTTACCGCGACCGCGAAGGTATACAACTTGATCGTGTCCAAATTGTAAAGAATCCTGGCAAGCGCTTCAGTGCAAAGTTGTGTCTAAACAGTCTATGGGGAAAATTTGCGCAGAATACCGGCAGAGGGAGCATTCATTTGGCACAAAGTTATAGCGATACCTGGGATTATGCCAATGCTCCCGATGAGGTCATGGAGATCGGGAATGTAGGTAATACTTACATAATAAAGTACAACACTGAATTTGCCACAGATACCTCAAGGGTTACAAACATACCTGTGGCCAGCTTCACAACAGCCTACGCCCGTATAAAACTTTGGGGTCTATTGCATTCTCTTGGGCGGAGAGTATTGTATGCCGTTACAGATAGCGTGATATTCACAGAGAGGGAGGTGAATACATGCCCGCTATTGGGGAGTTCCTCGGCGAGCTCACTGATGAGATCAAGGACGAGTATGGGGACAACGCTTACGCCGACTCTTTTGTCTCAACAGGACCTAAGACTTATGGGGTACGGGTCAGGGTGGGGGAGGAAATGAAATATATCGTGAAGGCAAAGGGTATTACGCTCAACCATGCGAATCGGCGGGTTGTTAACTTTGATTCGTTGAAGGATCTAGTATGTTTGGACGATGATGAGGGCGAACAACCTCCCAACTAATTGTAGGCACCCACAATTTTCGGGCGCAGAAGCTGGGGGGCGTGAAGGAACTTAGGGGTACGAAGGTGTGCCGTAACACCTATAGGAAACGTTACCAGTTACCTGGTACCTATGATACCGTACCCTTTGGATACCATAACGTATGATGCTTCTATTGTTAACTCACACGTATTTGTCTTTTATATAATCGTATCTATTGATTTATTACACGTATTTTTAAATATATATATAACTTGAATATCTCATTTATTAAATCGTATTTGTAAAGTATCTATTGATTTATTACACGTATTTGTAAATATATATATAACTTGAATATCTCGTTTATTAAATCGTATTTGTAAATATATATAACTTGAATATCTCGTTTATTAAATAAATCATGTTTCAATTAGCGTTTCACTTTCTCCTGTGTGTGTGTGTGTGTGTGTGTGTGTGTGTGTGTGTGTGGTGAAAGTTCTAAGCTCCGCCCACTGTAAGACCGTGAGTCATGCTACTATCTGGGAGTCCCTGCGTGGTCAGTCGACTGCAGTAAGCCCGAGAGATCAGACGTGTATTCAGATCAGACGTGTATTCAAATGGCTACTTTTAATATTGCTTGTACAACGTTTATGAAATGGTATTCAGCAAAGTGTCAGGATGTGGTGGATACCGAAAAACTTCCTATTCATCCCTCCTATACCTCTTCTAAAAACACATTGGATTGTGCGAAGTTCCAAGATGTACAAATACTCTACGGATGTTCTGGTGAGACCGTTGAAGGCTTTCGTTGCACAGACGATGTGCTGAAGTATACTGCAGAGCTAAACTTTATAAAGTCTCACATACACCGTGAAGTAAAAGAAACAACGCCTGCAGAAGAGAAGCAGCTGGTATGGATAATGAGTCTTGCGGATGGGTGGTGTGACAAGCGGTATTACGTCATGCTACACCATGTCGATTACTCATACCCTACGACTGAAAATGTGAATCTCGTGATCATGGACAATCTTAAGTATTTTTATCACTATATTAACGTATATCATGATGAGGTTCGTAGTGAGGTTGTGGCTAGTGCCCTGCGTGAGTTTTTAACAGACTTTAGAGACGAGTATCGTTTGATGGGCAGAAAGGAAAAATATGAGCATATGTTCCTCCAAATAGTGTGCCGGAGTGTGAAGATGCTTAGTAAAACATAAAATGTTCCTAGTTCTTATCCTGAGGTAAAATGTCTGGTGCGTAGGCTGGTAGTGATGAAATTAATTCTTGTACAGGAAAAACAAGTATGTACAACAATTCGGTACGACTCGCGGATCATACGAACAAGCCCATTCACGTATCATCGAGTCAGCCGCCCGTCGAACCGTTCCTGCCTACCTGCGTGCCTCACACGGCTCATAGTTATCTCAGAGCTTGAACCGAGTGGACGTGCGCTCCTCGAATACGATGGAACTTCCTTTGAGCAGCATTCTTAACGCCTCGTACGATGTGTCGTGACGAAATCGTTGCGCGTTTTCAGGCGTAATTCCGGTACCATTAGCTATGTACTGGAAACGGAATGTAGACAAACAAACAAACGGGTTTATTTAAGTGCCGAGGAGATGAATAGAATCTTCGTGATAGTTGAGAAGTGGAGTGAAGATCGTTATAAAATACCTGCTAACGTAGGTACAAGAAGAGAGCAGATTAGTGACGCACCCTCATACGCCTTTGTATGTACGTTGTGTATAAATAACGATCGGCCGTGCATTGATATACGGCTGATGTGGAAGAATGCTTCTGATAATAACGCTCTTGTTCCTACGCGAAACCGTTTCATCCTCGACAGAATGTTTGAAATCGTCGGATTCCGCAAGCTGAAACCTATATTAGACGCGCGTGTTACGGACATGCTTTATTTTGATACAGTACTTGAATACGCATACACCGCTCTGCTCGATGGGTTTACCGAGTGTAGGGCTGGTGAGAATGGTCTAGTGCTGGACGTTTATTTAAAAAGTTTAGACTCTTTGAAATACCATGAACTTTGGTACAAAGCAATTGATCGGTATAAGGCTGAGCTCACCTACACCGTTCACCCTGAAGAACTATTTCTTTATATAACGCGCAGTTGTCGTAACGATTTAGAAGATTATTTCAATTGCCGCTATGTTGAGTGAGTTCACGATTGAAAAGCTCGAGTCGGTAGAAATAAACCCTCGATTGGAAAAGCGTGTTTATAAACTTGTGTTTAATAATGTAGCTAACGATGAACTCTTTGTGCGTGCTTTTGATTGTATTCTAGACGTATTTAAAGATGACTTACCAACCGGTTGTAAAGTGGGAACAAAAATAGTACTGAACGATATGAAAGCCCTTCATATCGAATACAGGTTTCCCTATACTTTAAGCAGTGAAATATTATTAAGCCGCATATACTGCGTAATGCAGAGCAATAATGATGTAATTGTAAACTCGATTAAGACCGAGTTTAGTATTTTGAAAAAAAAGTGAAATGTAATTATATATTTTGCGTGATATTTCTCCTGTACTCTTATGATTTTATGCATATTTCTATTATTATTGAAATGTACTTATATATTTTGCGTGATATTTCTCCTGTACTGTTATGATTATATACATATCCTATTATTATTGAAATATATACTTATTTTATATATATATCTCATAATTGTGTGTATATATTTCCTGTACAGTTATGATTATATGCATATTCCTCAATTATTATTGAAATGTATATTTATTTTCTATATATTTATAATAAACAGAATGATGCAATGTTGTTTTACTTAATTATATCATGTTACGCCTTCTAAACCTACTACCGGTATTCTAAACCAACTTTTAAGAAATATAATAATGTATACAATGGTATCGCTAAAAAGTGGTATCTGGCAACTCAAGCCATTTACGCCTTCTAAGCCAACTGGCTGATTAGGAGTCTATAATAGTGTATACAATGGTATCGCTAAAAAGTGGTATCTGGCAACTCAAGCCATTTACGCCTTCTAAGCCAACTGGCTGATTAGGATTCTATAATAATGTATACAATGGTATCGCTAAAAAGTGGTATCTGGCAACTCAAGCCATTTACGCCTTCTAAGCCAACTGGCTGATTAGGAGTCTATAATAATGTATACAATGGTATCGCTAAAAAGTGGTATCTGGCAACTCAGTCTTCGATTAGAATTAAATATATAGCGAATACATGGCGCTATCTGGCAACTCAAGCCATTTACGCCTTCTAAGCCAACTGGCTGATTAGGAGCCTATAAAACAACGCCTACTCGGCTGAAGTCTTAATATGCACTTGGCTCCTGCCAGGTGAACACCTCTCCTCCTTTCTCTCCTTTCTGGCCCTTTGGGGGGAATAGCTTTGGGGGAGAACTCCGCCCCCAAGTTGCATGCTCCTTGCAACCCCGGTTGGCAACAAAGGCCAGTACTCTTTTTTTTTCTTTTTTTTCCTTTTTTCCTTTTTTCCCCCTTTTTTTGCAACACCCCACCCCCCTTTGCAACAACCCCACCCCCTTTGCAACATTACGCAATCACTTGCAACATTCTTGCACTCTCCCCTTTTACGGCTATACTACTGGCGTGAGATCCGGGCTTCTAGCTGGCCATTCCACAGGCCCTCGACGTCCTATCCAATGACCAGGGAATTGTTGGTACAGGTATTCCCTTACTTGGATGCTGTAATGTGCAGGAGCGCCGTCTTGCTGGAACCATGTTGGGAAATTTCCTTCTTCGTTCAAGACACTGGGAAATGCTTCTTCCTTGAGCATACGTAGGTAGGTGCCTCCAGACATGTTCATCGAAAAAGAGAGGGCCTATGATGCGATCCTTCCAAATGCCACACCATACCATCACCCGAGATGCACCTTGTTCCTTTGAAGAGGTATACCAGTGAGGGTTGTTTTGAGACCAGTAGCGGGTATTCTGTCGATTTACCTCACCATTTCCATAAAAAACAGCCTCGTCAGTGAACAGAATGGTGGACAGGAAACTGGCATACCGAGCATATTGTTCCGTCGCCCATTCACAAAATTCCATCCGCCGGTCGGGATCATCTTCGCTTAATTTCTGTAGGATCTGAAGTTTATAGGGATGCCATTTGTGAGCCTGAAGAATGCGATGGATGCTACTTTTCGACACTCCTGTCTCGGCGGACAATCGCCGAAGAGACTTATTGGGACTTCTGTTAAAATGAGCCAGGATAGCAGTCGTTCTATCATCGTCAGTGGACCTCCTTGAAGGTCCACTGCGTGGTTTATCTTCTATGGATCCTGTTTTCTTAAACTTTGCAACAAGTCTGCTAACACAACTCGATCAAATGCCGTAATTCTCCTACATACGCGCAGAAACCAATGCCCCAAGGGGGCACCTCTTGCAAGCCGTACATTATATACATTTTAACTGCAAACACGCAGTATAATTAACGTAAAGAACGACGCTTGTATAGGAGAATATTCCGCGCAAGATGAGGAGGGAGAACGAAACAAATGAAAAAAATGAGGTAACCACGCGGGAATCGAACCCGGGATCTTCAGATTGCCGGTCAGATTTGATCGAGTGAGGCCCATGGTGTAATGGTTATCATATCTGACCGGCAATCGGAAGATCCCGGGTTCGATTCCCGGGTGGTTACCTCATTTTTTCATTTGTTTCGTTCTCCCTCCTCATCTTGCGCGGAATATTCTCCTATACAAGCGTCGTTCTTTACGTTAATTATACTGCGTGTTTGCAATTAAAATGGTGTATATATATAATATATATATATATATATATATATCGAAACCTATGGTAAAATTATTGAATACCCGGTTAGGTTCATTGAATGCCCGGTTAGGTCAACTGTACGCCCTTGACGATTGGTTAGGTTAAGTCGTGATATTTTCGTTAAAACGCGGGATATTATTATTACCCCACGAAGGGCGGGTGTTCTGCTAGAATATATACAAAATAAAGGAAACAGGCTTGATCGCACTTTATAACATGAAGCGTTTTTAATTATTGCATTTTATAAGGTACCGTTATCAGACAATTTATCTTCTCTCGTTGATTGCACATTCTGACCTTTGTCCCGTTATATCGTATAAGATTAATGTTGTTTTTTTCACTTTATTTATAAGTTTATCCGTAAAGCAGGAACGGTTACTGAAGAATTACGTACTGGGAAGTCTTCGAAAATTGGTGCGAAACGAAAAATACTACAATATTTTTTAATAAATAATTAATTAATATACGTTGCGACATCGCCTAAAATGGTAAATTAAGAATTTACTTTCAATCATTTTTACGAATCTTGTGGGCTAAAAAATAGGACTAAAAAATCTTTAGTGGAAAATAATTCTATTAAATAAGATTGCAAATCGAAAATGAACAATTATGACAGTAATATTTTTGAGATAAATCGTACATTGGATCTTTTCCGTTTGACTGCCACCATTGAAACATGTGAGTGCCCCCAGCCTTCTTTACTTAGCCTTATAAGGCTAACTAACGAAAATATCACGACCTAACCTAACCAATCGTTAGGTCAACTGTACGACCTTGACGATTGGTTAGGTTAGGTCGTGATATTTTTGTTAGTTAGCCTTATAAAGCTAACTAAAGAAGGCTATGTTTCAATGGCGGCAGTCAAACGGAAAATATCCCGTACATTTAATAATATAGTTAGTACTGTTCCTGTTGAGGTTTAGAGGACTAGGAAAAGTGTTTAAGAACACGGTATGTTTCTTTTAAATTGACCACATCCAGCCAGATAAAAAAGCCTATCGCGCCACCTGTCGAAGACTTTTTGTACTGTAAGAATGGTACGCGCTCATGGATCAGTGAAATGAGTTTAAAAGTGCCAATTTGGTTATAATTGTGGAAAGTGTATATAAATACGTGAATGTAGAAGGATTTACATACTTTTGAAATGAACTATGCGCTGCTTGCTTATTTGCGTCAATATATGGAATTAAAACGTTGAATGTAATATATCATTGACGCTAACTGCCGTCTTGTTCCTTAAGTTCATTGTTATTATGCAGAATTGTATATAAATACATGTTTTGATCATAAATAGAAACATAGCAAATTTCCCCCCAACAGACGTAGGAAACGCGCAATACCCGATAAGTTTCCTCTTGATGATCTACAGATCTACAGAAGCTAAGGCTAACAAAGACCCTAAGATCCACTCTAAGGCTAGCCCGAGAGAAAGGAAAGAGTAGGGGGTTAAGAGAAGAGAAGAGAATAAGGGGTTAAGTAAGGAGCAACACCTATCATTCGTGGGTTAACATTCATTCAGAAAAAGAGGAAAAAAGTCTCACCATCATCATCCGCCGGCCACTGCCGACAAGTCAGAAAAATAGTCGGAGAAAATAGGAGAGGGGTGAAAGATGAAAAGAAGTAAAATAAGAACGCTTACAAACCATGCAAACACAGTCTTAACTCACTATCATACCATGCAAACTACAAACATGCAAAGAAAGGAGTTAAGGGGGAAAAAAAAAAAAAAAAAAAAAAAAAAGTAGATACAGTTAAACAAAAAGTGGGTTAGTTTACGCTACGAGCTACATCTACGTTCGTGTTAGTCTAATTTTTTTTTTTTTTTTTATTGCTGGCATCACACGCTGGCATGTCACAAGCTGGCATTCATCGTCAACAGACTCATCCTCGAGCACCACCACCAGAGCTCCTGTTGTTAACTTTCTTTTTTTAATTTTAAACAAGGTTAATACTTTTAAAATGTCTGTCAAGACGGTTCTTGAACATATTAACGCTGGTAGAATGAACGACTGACGCGGGAAGATTATTCCATTTATCAATTACTTTAAACGTAAAGAAGTTTTTAGCGATATTAGTAATGAAACGTCTGTCACGCAACTTAAATCCGTTATTGCGAGTATTACTATTATCGAAAGTGAAGAGTTTGTCAAAATTTACGTTATCGATGTTATTAACGATTTTGAAAACTTCAATAAGCTCCCCCCTTAATCTTCTAGTAGCGAGTGAATACAAGTCTAACTCTTTAATCCTATCTTCATAAGGCTTATTGCGCAATGACGGAATAAGTTTCGTGGCACGACGCTGAACCCTTTCTAACCTATCAATATCCTCACGCAAGTACGGGCACCAAAACTGAACGGCATATTCTAAATGAGGCCTGACTAGGGACTTGTAAAGGGGCAATATAATATCCTTCGATTTAAATTCGAAATTACGCGCTATGAAGCCTAACATCCTATTAGCTTTTGCGCAAGACTCCAGGCACTGGTTCCTAACCTTTAAATCTTTAGTTACGCGTACGCCTAAATCTACTTCCTCGTCAACGCTCGCTAACTCCCTATCATCCATCGTGTACGCGTAATTATTGTTGCGAGAACCTATATGCAAAACTTTACATTTATGTACGTTAAATTGCATCTGCCACTTATCCGTCCACTCCATAATCCTGTCTACATCGTCTTGGATCCTATTTCTATCGTCCTCGTTAAGAACCTTACCGCCTATTTTAGTATCGTCCGCGAATTTTGACACGTTACTAGTCAATCCTACATCTATGTCGTTAATGTAAATTACAAATAACAATGGGCCTAACACTGAACCCTGTGGGACACCGCTACCTACCTCTAACCACCCCGATTCACTACCATTAACTACGACCCTCTGTCTCCTAGCACGAAGCCATTCTTCTAACCAGTTAGCTACCTGACCGCGTATACCGTGCGCTTTAACCTTCGCAATTAGTCTCCTATGCGGAACTGTATCGAACGCCTTCTTAAAATCTAAATAAATAACGTCAGCTGCCCTATGCCTATCGTATTCGCGCACTATTTCGTTATAAAATTCTAACAAATTAGTTAAACAAGACCTATGGCGTCGAAACCCGTGCTGACTACTATTAATCAAACCCCTACTTTCTAAGTGATCGATAATACGATCCCTAACTACGGATTCCAAAAGTTTACCGACAATTGACGTTAAGCTAATGGGCCTATAATTGTTAGCTACCGCGCGGTCGCCTTTTTTAAAAATAGGCGTGACGTTAGCTAATTTGAAGTTTTCAGGAATAATCCCCGTTTCGAGTGACTGATTAAAAATCTTCGCTAAGGGGCCTACGATAACGTCTTTCAAATCTTTCAAATGTCTGGGATAAAAAGCGTCAGGGCCTGGAGCCTTGCTAACTTTTAGCCTATCGATATAATGCGCAATCTCAGCCTCGTAAACAGTTATTTCATCCAAAATAGTCTCGCTACTAAATGGAACGATATCGTCAACGTCGGGGACATTATTTACGTCTTCTACGGTAAAAACTGTCGCAAAAAAGTTATTGAAAATACCCGCCATCGCCTGAGCGTCAGAAGCCAAAGCGCCATTTACATCCAGTAGAGGGCCTATGTTATCTTTTACCAGCTTACGATTATTTACGTATTCAAAAAACTTTTTTGGATTATGTTTACTATCCGCAGCTATAACTATCTCTAAATTACGCTTAGCATTCCTAACTGATCTTTTAACCTGACGTCTAAGCTCGATATATCTATTAAAATTAGCTACCTGGCCATTGCGCTTGTTAAGTCTATACGCTCTATTACGCTCGTTTATGAACTCGCCTACTTCCCTAGTCCACCACTTCGGCCTATCACGATTTCTAACGCGCTTGGGCCTACGAGGAATAAACTCCCTTTCAATATTCCTAAAACTTTCTTTAAATGCCACCCAACGCAAATTTGTGTCATTACTCTCATCACCACAATTAATACTAAAATTAATAGTATATCATCAGTAAGTTACTTTTCATGGCAAATCCAATCTGTACGACTAAGATAATTTGGGGATTTTAGCACAAACTTACTTATCTTTATGTTGTGTTTTATATATATATATATATATATATATATATATGTGTGTGTGTGTGTGTGTGTGTGTGTGTAATGGTAACGATGATGGCTATGATTTTAATGGAATAAGAGGATTTGAAATCGAAACAAATTAGTATAATTTTTTGAAATTGAATAATGGTGCTACGAGTGGAATTCTCTAACTTGTGTAAAAATTGTAGACAGTTGAGAAAAATAGAAAGATATGATTTATATACTTCGTTTTTCTGTGGTTTAAATTTCTTTCACTAGTTGTATGTCTAATTTAGAAATGTGTGCTAGGAATGGTCTTATCTCCTGACACGTTTAAAGATAAAAATATTCAATGTGTGTATGTGTGTGTATATAGGTATATATATATATATATGCTGCAAACCCACAAGGAAAAAGAAAAACGATTTCAAGGCCTTTCATGTATTCAGAGCTACACCTCGTCAGGGAATGAAGAGAGAAGGCAAGATGCCCATAAATATATACAACGTAGCGGAAACCAAAACAATTAGCACATACTTAACAAGAGTTAATGAGAGGCAAAAGGAATTTTAACAAGATGTTGTCAATTTTATACATTTCCGCACTGTTATTGAAATTGTTTTTATAATGGATAAATGCACATTCTAGGATATTTCTTTCTATTATATCTTTGTTTTCAACAAGCGCTTTAGAACTATCCCACTTGTTGCTATGATTACATCTATACATATGGTTAAACAAAGCATTGGAATTATTAGCTGTTCTACACGCATATTTATGCTGTTTTACCCGAATATCTAACGTTTTACCCGTTTGGCCTATATATACTGAGTTACTGTACATTATGTACATCCGATCGAATACACACAACCAACAACATTATCCCGGCTATTCTTTATTAGGCGTGATTTAACAGTATTATTATACTTAAAGACACATTGATGCCAAGTGCTTTAAGTAAAGTCGGAAGATATTGAAAATTAACATGGTAAGGTAGGCTAAGGATATTTTTACGCTCAAATTCCTTTACAATTACATTATTATAATACCTATTCTTGGCTTTCCTAAGATAGTTATCTAAAAATGAAATAGGATAACATAATTTAATACCAATATTCATGATATTGCATAACTCGGAATCTAAAAATTCAGGACTGACAACTCTCAATGCTCGAAGAAACATAGCAGAGAAAATAGAGGATTTAATCGAGGGATGATGGTCAGAATAAAAATGCACATAAGAGTTATTATTAGTAGGCTTGCGATAGACTTCAAATTTGAACTGATTAGAGCATCTCCAAATTTTTAGATCCAGAAAGGATAGGCTTCCATCATTTTCTTTTTCAATTGTGAACTTAATAGATGGGACTAAATTGTTGAGCCTACCAACAAATAAGTCAACATCCAAATTATTAGGCCACAAGCACAAAATATCATCTGTATAACTTGTACCAAACCAGGTTAAAATTAACAATCGTAGGCAAAATTCTGCTTTCAAAAAATTCCATATATAAATTAGCTAGTACAGGTGAAAGGGGATTTAGCATAAAACTTATTTTCAAACTGAAATTTACAATCTTTAACACAAAGCTTAATTAACTCAATAAGTGTGTTCTGTTGAACAGGGAAAGAATATTCAGAGATCTTATCTTTTAAAAAATCAAGTACGTCATCAACAGGGACTTTTGTGAATAACGAGCATACGTCAAAGCTTACCAATATGAAATTAGGGTCATTAGGAAACTTCAATTTGTCAGTAAGATCCATGCTATTTATAATATGTGACTTAGAAATAGAGCCAACTAACGGCGTTAACGGCGTTGTGAAATTCATCCATATAATGGAGCCCACGCGTGTCCTCTTCACTGTTGCTCTTTTTACAACCATATTCCCTTCTCTCCGATCGATTTTTAGAAGTTACCGTTCTGCTATTGCTCATGCACATTCTATTAAGAACCAATTCGATTTCCTTAGGAAGTGTTATAGTGAAAAAGTCATCCCAAAATCCCTGCTTGGAAGACGATACCGTATGTTGGACGATACACCATTTGGTGACACCGAAAGAATTATTTTAAAGAAACATATTAATATAGCCCGCATCGAAGTGAAGAACGTCTTCAGAGAGTCCGAAGAAAAAATATATTTTTTTCCACCGTTCCTTATGTGTGGAGAAGTACACTTTTGGACGATATTTACAACAACTTACGTAGAAGATGCAGAACTCAGAACAGAAAATTAAACAATAGACTGGAGGATTTAATTCGTAATAGTTACTGGACTAAAAAAAGTGATTTTAGTAATATTGTTAACTTGTCGTCCCATGAGCTTAACTTCAATACGAAATGTGTGTTAGGTTTTGGGTTAGGATTCTCTGTCCCAAAAAAGCCCAGCAGTTTACTGATTGCTAAGTCTTTTATCAATTTTGAAAAACATAGTAATATATCCGAAAGTGAGGTGACTTTAGCCAAAGGTTGTGTGTATAGTGCTTTCAATACGAGGTATGAATCGAATTATCCTTTGAGGTTTCAAAAAACCCTAAAAACACTAAAAAATAATGATTCATTACATATTACTAAAGCGGACAAATCTAATTCGATCGTCATCATGGACAAAAACAGTTATGTTGAAAAGATGAATACGTTATTGATTGATCGTGACACGTACAAACCTGGAGGATGTTAATAAAATGTTTAACAGAAAATTAAGAGAAATATTAAAAAATAACTATAATGGGCTTTCGCAGCAGTTTCTTAGTATCAATCCGTCACTACCATATCTATACGGCTTAGTAAAAACACACAAAATTAATAATCCCATGAGGCCTATTGTTAGCTCAATAGGCTCCGTAACCTATAAGCTATCTAAATGGTTAGTTAGTTTATTAACGCCGTTAGTTGGCTCTATTTCTAAGTCACATATTATAAATAGCATTGATCTTATTGACAAACTGAAGTTTCCTAATGACCCTAATTTCAAATTGGTAAGCTTTGACGTATGCTCGTTATTCACAAAAGTCCCTGTTGATGACGTACTTGATTTTTTAAAAGATAAGATCTCTGAATATTCTTTCCCTGTTTAACACAACACACTTATTGAGTTAATTAAGCTTTGTGTCAAAGATTGTAAATTTCAGTTTGAAAATAAGTTTTATGCTATGTCGTTTGGATTTGCGATGGGAAATCCCCTTTCACCTGTACTAGCTAATTTATATATGGAATTTTTTGAAAGTAGAATTTTGCCTACGATTGTTAATTTTAACCTGGTTTGGTACAGGTATATAGATGATATTTTATGCTTGTGGCCTAATAATTTGGATGTTGACTTATTTGTTGGTAGGCTCAACAATTTAGTCCCATCTATTAAGTTCACAATTGAAAAAGAAAATGATGGAAGCCTATCCTTTCTGGATCTAAAAATTTGGAGATGCTCTAATCAGTTCAAATTTGAAGTCTATCGCAAGCCTACTAATAATAACTCTTATGTGCATTTTTATTCTGACCATCATCCCTCGATTAAATCCTCTATTTTCTCTACTATGTTTCTTAGAGCATTGAGAGCTGTCAGTCCTGAATTTTTAGATTCCGAGTTATGCAATATCATGAATATTGGTACTAAATTATGTTATCCCATTTCATTTTTAGATAACTGTCTTAGGAAAGCCAAGAATAGGCATTATAATAATGTAATTGTAAAGGAATTTGAGCGTAAAAATATCCTTAGCCTACCTTACCATGTTAATTTTCAATATCTTCCGACTTTACTTAAAGCACTTGGCATCAATGTGGTCTTTAAGTATAATAATACTGTTAAATCACGCCTAATAAAGAATAGCCCTGATAATGTTGTTGGTTGTGTGTATTCGATCGGATGTACACAATGTACAGTAACTCAGTATATATAGGCCAAACGGGTAAAACGTTAGATATTCGGGTAAAACAGCATAAATATGCGTGTAGAACAGCTAATAATTCCAGTGCTTTGTTTAACCATATGTATAGATGTAATCATAGCATCAAGTGGGATAGTTCTAAAGCGCTTGTTAAAAACAGAGATATAATGGAAAGAAATATTCTAGAATGTGCATTTATCCATTTTAAAAACAATTTCAATAACAGTGCGGGAATGTATAAAATTGACAATATCTTGTTAAAATTCCTTTTGCCTCTCATTAACTCTTGTTAAGTATGTGCTAATTGTTTTGGTTTCCGCTATGTTGTATATATTTATGGCATCTTGCCTTTTCTCTTCATTCCCTGACGAGGTGTAGCTCTGAATACACGAAAAGCCTTGGAATCGTTTTTCTTTTTCCTTGTGGGTTTGCAGCATTCATTCATTTCACGTGTTTAATTGTGAAATTAATCCCATGTATATATATATATATATATATATATATATATATATATCTCAAGACATACCTACCGCACGCCAATGATTATATATATATATATATATATATATATATATATATATATATATAATGCAATACACACTGATCCCGTCGCGACACAAACATGTATATCCTGACATTTGCTGTGTCTCGGTGAATTATCTTTATAAATGCTATCTTTTATCAGGAAAAAATGGGGTATAAATAATGTTAATTTAGGGTAGTTTGGTTAAAACTATTTTTTTAAATTGGATAAATGTCGCGATACAGAACTGAATATGTGAGAAAGTGTAAAAATGTCGAGGTTCTGTGGGGTAGACAAACATATATGTCTGTTTGTGTATGTGAAGCTTCACAAAGCCTTGGAACGAAGACCTACTTTTCTTATCATCAGTGACAACAAAAGAAAGAGTGTCAAACGTCGTATCAGAATTAGTAATGCACTAACCTAAATTCACTTACTTCAAGGTCATTCGGTTGATAGGCAACTCACATCCGTCCTGTTTTGTTGTTCTCAATTTTTGGAGTTGCTTTACTTTCCCTTCCTTCGTCTTATCCCGAAGCAACGTTGAATGTGGGTAGTAGTTGCATGGATGATCGTCTCCCGCATTTGGGTAGTGTATCGACCCGTTGTTCAGATAACACGTTAAGCTATAGGTTCTTTCCGTCATACGACCACCCTCCCCCTTGGCTGTTACTCCGAAGGAGGTAAAATCCTGCTTTTAATATAACATGAACTCTGAAAAAAAAATTATATTTTGGTAAATTGATGTGGGCATTTTGAGAGTATTTAAGCCTTTGTTATGATTCACTCTGATCGTTACGTCTCTTCAATACCATTCTCATATAGCGATAAATTAACTGACTTCCTTGATTTAATTTAATATACTGTATATTCTCATATGTTTTGTTCATTTAATCGAGAAGTTTATCGAGTGTCGTACTTCGATCTCATTTACTGTAAGCGGATGACACATCATTTATATGAATCAGAATCTTCCCCTTTTAAAATGCCCGTGAATGATTTCCAATTTGGTAAATCGCCTTTCTGAGGAATCTTCTCTTTAGTCCAGTATCAACAAACTTTATTTGATTAGTCTTCAGGTGCAATTCGGGAAAAATGTTCGCTCAAAATATAAATTCTATGGAAGAAATACCGATATTTTCAAACTTTAGCAAAAATTCATAAGTGATTGGAAAATACTTTTAAAACATTGATCAGAGAACCTTTCGCTTTTTATGATTTGGTGCTGAATACAGTGTTCAGTCAATAAATCAGTTATTTTTTTCCTATTAGTCACACTATGATTATTTAGCCGAATCTTGAAACTCCATAGATTTCATTCCTCTACTAGCTTCTTTCCTCATCCCCACGTGACACATTTGTTATTTGCAACCAAATTCCATTGTTTCATTCTTGATGCGAAAAGTTCAGACTGCGATTTAGAGAGATACAAATCCCTTACTAAGTCATTCAAGTCATCTTGTGTGACGAAATGGGGTTCATTTTCATTACCAGGAGGACAAAACTCCGCATCACCAGCACTGTGTTCTGAAGATTCTTCATCAGAAGAGAAATGAAGCACTTTTTTGTTCTGGCGGTGCTAGAACTGGCTGTTCATCAACTGTGAGGTACTGATTTGGTAGCTGAGTCAACAGCAGGATAAACAATCTTATGTCTGGTTTTGGAAGTAAACCCAGTTATTTGGGTTTGGCAGAAATAGCAGTCATTCACATAATCTTTTTTGCTCACGCCAAATCATTGGCACTGCTAATGGCATGCTTTTTCGTTTACCATTCAGCCAGAGTCTTAGCTGGTTTGAACAGAAAGTGCAGCAAACACGTGGTGCCCAGCTTTTCTTTTGGTCTCCAAGTTGACAACCAAAGTAGTGATAGTAGGCTGTTTGAATGAGTGGTGTAATGTTCCTGCGTTGTGAAGATGAAGTGAATAAACCACAAATATATCAGAATGAATCAGGTTTATTGCTGCAACCTTTAGAAGCACACATTGTCATCAAATCTGAAAAGAGAGAAAAGTAGATGTAAACACAGTTAAACACAAACATTTGAAAAGTAATCATTAATGAAAAATCTACAGGAAATATGGTTAACCGAACAAATCCACCTTCTGTACAGTAAACCCCCGACCCGATATGAAAAAAAAAGTTTATATTCGAAATTAGCACAGTCAAATTAGTAGAATACAGTTACTTTTGAGTTTGAAGCAAAAACTTTGTTGAACAGTGTAATTATTGATTGTTTAAGTAATTAACTCCATTCATACTTAATTTCACAGATCTTTTAAACTATTTCCCCCCACCAACTTCAGAGAGGAGAGACATAGTTTAAAAGGTCAATATTAGGGGGGAGATAATTTAACAGGTTTTACTTATCTTATTTACATAATAGAATTTTTAAGATATGTATATAAGATACATATCTTGAAAATTCTATTATATTCTATCATGTTTCCGGTTTATAGAGAACTATTATTTACATAGGATAAAATTTGAATGCCCAGTTAGGTCAACTGTACGCCCTTGATGATTGGTTAGGTTTAGTCGTGATATTTTCGTTAGTTAAAACTAATGAAAATATCACGACTAAACCTAACCAATCGTCAAGGGCGTACAGTTGACCTAACCGGGCATTCAGTTAGCCTAACAGGGCATTCAATAATTTTACCGTAGGTTTCGATATATATATATATGCCCGGTTAGGTTAATTGAATGCCCGGTTAATTCAATTGAATGCCCGGTTAGGTTAATTGAATGCCCGGTTAGGTCAACTGAATACCCGGTTAGGTTCATTGAATGCCCGGTTGGGTCAACTGTACGCCCTTGACGATTGGTTAGGTTTAGTCGAATCCAGGACAAAAACTCATTGGACAAAAACTCACCTGACAAAAACTCACCGGACAAAAAGTCACCACTTATATGGAAAAGAGGACAAAAACTCACTAGACAAATGTTTTTGCGAAATACATACACTCTAGTCCAGATATTAAGATTTTAGATTCATTGTAGATAATTACTCTTCATCTTTTAAATTGTTCTGTTTTTAACCAAATCGGTATACTAATGTAGTTTTGGTCACTGATTTAAAAAATAACGCTGTTTTTGGAGAAATGAAATACAAATATGTTAGAGCACTTTAAATAATTAATGTGTTTTTAACGAAAATATCATGACTTAACCTAACCGGGCATTCAATTGACCTAACCTGGCATTCACTTGACCTAACCGGGCATTCAATTGACCTAATTGGGCATTAATTTATAACGAAAGATTGGTAGGTTGGTGAAAAATTAATATTGGTTGGTTGGTTAAAAACAGAACACTTTGAAAGATGAAGAGTAATTATTTACAATGAGTCTAAAATCTTGAGATCTTAAGATCTTAAGATCTAGACTAGAGTGTACAAGCGGTAGCTCGCTATCGCTCGCGACCGTTGTACAACTTGGCCCTCAGGGCGGGTAGCACTGTGACATATACTGCTATATACGCCATTACCCCCATTACCCCTACCTTTCTCACCCATTACCCCCACACACAAAAGTAAAAAACACCATTATCCCCACCTCTCTCCCCATTACCCCCTACCCCACACACAAAAGTAAAAAACGTCATTACCCCCACCCCTCTCCCCCCACTCCCCATCACCCCCACCCCACTCCCCCAATTACCCCCACTCCTCTCCCCATTACCCCACCCCACTCCCCCAATTACCCCCTCCTCTCCCCCACTGCCCCCGGGCGGGTAGCACTGTGACATATACTGCTACCCACCCTCTGGGCGAGTAGCAGTATATATTAGGGTAGGTTGATTTTGGAACTGTGATCTTGGACTAGTCTAGATAGAAAGGTATTAATGTATAAAAAACGTTGCACCAACTCATATTTGTGAAAATGATTGTATTTTTTGAGGATTGTTAATTATTTTTAAGTTGTAAAATTGCCGAATTTTAGGCGTAAAATCGCGCGCGCGGCATTCGCGCAATGTAAACAAACAAAATATCGGACCTTATTTCATCAAAATAATAAATTAAAATTCGGCTTTTTTAACAAAACGATGCTTGAAACTTATTGTAAATGCATTATAGATGTTTATTAGTGTATTATTTTGTATTCTTTAATGATATTTACCTATAAATGTATTAAATTAAGTTATTTTATGATGCGTTCATTTAATTGTTTATTTTCAGATATTTCATAAAAATGGGTAAAAAACGGAAGTCTGCAGTGTTAACTCGAAGTGATAGTGCCAAAAAATTCAGTGGCCAGCCTTCCCCTTTGGATAAAACAGAGCCTCCTACCCTCCGCCAAGTTTTCAGTACAGTTATTTCCTCCAAAACAGCCACCCGGACTTGAAAGACTATGATATTGCTAAAATGATAGCAAAGGATGTGATTGAGATCTGGCAGGCAGTGAACCCGCGACTGCCACTGTATGAGGAATATTATGTAGTGAAATTGGTGGATAAAGTGTGCTTCAAGAAAGCAGAAGAGATAAACAGGAAATCTCTTTCTACAGTCCAGGAGCAGAATCTGGAGGAAAAGCTGGATAAACTTTTTAACATTTCTGCTTGCACCTGTAAGCTCCCTGTTCGTCCCTGTGATGACAATGCTGTGAAGTGCAAGAAAGAAAATTGTCAAACACAGCACATAACCTGCACTTGTCAATTAGATTGATGTGTCTGTGGACCAGAGGTGCTTACCCTCCAGAACTACAGGATAAGCTTTACCAGGCCATCAAGTTCATTGTGGAAGTGTATGCAGTCAGTTGGTTTGAGATCAAAAGGGACAGCAAGTTCCACAATCAGCAGCTGTACATCTTCAACATGATCCAGAGGATCAAGCAGCAGTCTGAAGAAATCCAGGGTGTTGCTTTCAAGAACCTGAAGTACAATGCTTTTGCCTTGCTGCCCGAGAATGTGCTGTACTCCATGATGAAGTCTGATGACTTGGAAGTGAGAGAAGCTGCTCTCAAGAAAATTCTGTCCGTCAGGTAAGCATTTATTAATTTAAAAAAAAATTGATTATAGGGATTTATTTAATAAAAAAAAGGCCCGAGTTCTATAAATCCCCATAATCGAATTTTTTTTCACATTTTCTTATCCCAATTCCCCCCTTCCCCTCTGATAATGGAAATAATCTTACCTTCTTTCTGAAAAAAAATCCGATTATGGGGATTTATAGAACTCGGGTTTTTTTTTTTTTTTAATTTAAGTTTAATTTAAATTAGCAATTCTGAGACTAATAGGGATTAAATCTTAAACTGGAATAAAAAATAAATTAATTATTATTCTTTCAGAAGTGGGAAGCCAGCCAAGAAGAGGCTGAAGAAGATCACAGCCATCAACATTGAAGCTACCCACTGGTCAGAACTAATCAACCTTTCTCAAAGTGGCATCTGTGAACCTGCTCTCACAGAAGATTTTTCTGACCATGAGCTTCAAGAAGCATTGTGAATGGCACCAAGCTGGAGCTGCCTGATCTGCCTTCACATTCTCAGAGTGTTGAAAGGGCCGTGAAGCTGACATAGCTGACATCTGAAGCTTCCCATACTGTTTATGGACTCGAATCAAGGCACAAACACATTCTGGCCAAAGCCCTAAGCCGCCAGATGAGGCCTTCCTTTGCTTCTAAGGGCACTTACAGTGAAAATTATAATGATCTTGGGATCTAAATGTGTCTATTTGACTGTACGTTTTTTTTACTTTTTTCAGTAAAATTGTAACTTTTTCAGGATTTTTTTATGAAAATAGGATGTTTTTTTCGGCCGAAAATTGCGAAAATGTGGTATTTTTCGGTACGATTTTTTGACGATTTTTGAAACGGTTTCCTCAAAAAACGGTTAAAGCTAGGGATCTGAAATGTTTTGTCAGTCATTATATATTAAGCCTGACTAGTTCGACTAGTCCAAAGTCGATATCTAAATAAATGCGGAAAATCAACCTACCTTAGTATATATGTCAGTATGTGCGAAGCTCAAGATTTTCACGGCTGCGTTCTTTTCTGTAGTTTTATCGCGGTGCTGGGGCCTTCGGACCCAGTAATTGTGACCTAGGACCAGGAAACTTGACAGAGCACATCGGCAGCTCATGGGCTATCAGTTGGTGGTAGTTGCAGAATTTTCCGATGTGCCGTTTAGGCTGTGCACGGTTCCGAAGAAAGCGGACACACACACACAGACACATTTTAGCTCAATAGTATATAGGATGTATTTCGCAAAAACATTTGTCTGGTGAATTTTTGTCCAGTTTTGCATTTAAGTGGTGAGTTTTTGTCCGGTGAGTTTTTGTCCGGTGAGTTTTTGTCCGGTGAGTTTTTGTCCGGTGAGTTTTTGACCGGTGAGTTTTTGACCGGTGAGTTTTTGACCGGTGAGTTTTTGACCGGTGAGTTTTTGACCGGTGAGTTTTTGACCGGTGAGTTTTTGTCCAATGAGTGTTTGTCTGTGCCCCGTTTAGTCGTGATATTGGATCTTATTAAAAATTTGGACTGTGTTAAATTTTTATGAAAATTTTGTCACTACTACAGTTTTTTATGCTGATTCTAAATATGCAACTCATTTTTGCGGAAATAAATATTTAACATTTTATTGGCGTTTGTTTGCGGGAACAGTGCCTGTTTTTGCTGGTGAGTGAAAATGAGTGATAACCTACAATCATTGTTTTCGTTAAGCGAAACTGATGTCTTGTACAAAATGCAAAGTGTGGGGATTGTGCCCAAAAAGAAGCAATGCCGAAAACGCCACGATATACAAATAAAATGTATTGAGGGAAGAATCAATTGGCGCGACTTACCGGAAGTCACTATGACGGCATAAATTGATGACGTATTAAATGCAAAAGGTGTTAAGTCCTTCCCGGATGTAAAAAGGATGCTGCTGCGGCTTTCGCTGGGTAATACTAATAAACCAGCGAAAGCACAGTAGTCGGGAAGCAAAAAACCCAAAAATTTAAATTTAGGGTAGGAGCGCATTACGGGGGCTCTGCCCCTGTACCCCCGAGGCCTAAATTATACACAAAGATTGCACCCACCTTGCCTGGGTAGCCGGAGCCAAAAGGACTAATGTAAAGGATAAAAAGGTGAGTTGTCACAAGCGACAAAATTTGTACGAGCTTATGTTAAGCATGATTGGCAAACACTTCTGATTCATAGACTTATAACATACAAATAAAAAATTTCCGCAAAAAATGAGTTTCATATTTGAAATCATCGCGAGAAACTGTATCTGTAATGCAACTTTCAAAAAATTCGAACACAGTCCAAATTTGTAATAATAAGACCCGTGATATTTTCGTTAAAACTAACGAAAATATCACGACTAAACCTAACCAATCTTCGAGGGCGTACAGTTGACCTAACTGGGCATTCAAATCTTATCCTATGTAAACAATGGTTCGGATCACCTGAAGATCACGGCCCCCAGCCTTTCTTAGTTAGTCTTATAAGGCTAAATAACGAAAATATCAAGACCAAACCTAACCAATCGTTAGGTCAAGTGTACACCCTTGACGATTGGTTAGGTTAGGTCTTGATATTTTCGTTAGTTAGCCTTATAAGGCTCTCTCACTCGAAACTCGTATAAAAATCAATGTTTTATATGAAAGTGGACAATCCCACGCATCAATAGCCACATAAATCGGTGTTTCAAAGTCAGCAGTGACAAGATGCATTCAGAGATATAAGGCAACGTCAAGTTTTAAAGATCGGCAACGCTCAGGAAGGCCAAGATCAACTAGTTTGAGGGATGATAATCACTTAAGAAGATTTGTAAAAAGTAATCCAGCAAAAAGCTCTATTGAAATTAAGACAGAATTGAATCTTGACATTGCCCCAAGAACTGTACATCATCGTCTACAAAATGATATGAAGTTTCGATGCAGAAAACCACTAAGCAAACCCCTTCTGAACAAGCTTCAACTGAGAAAAAGTTTGGATTTCTGCAAGAAATATGCCAATTGGAACGAAACAATGTGGTCCAAAGTTCTTGTTTAGTGACGAGACAACTATTCAACAATTTTCTTCTAACACAAGACAGGTAAGAATACCACTTGGGCAGAGCCGTTTTAACCCGATGTATACAAAGAAGACAGTAAAACACAACACATATGTTATGATTTGGGGATGTTTTGGAGCGAATGGTCGAGGTGGTCTTCATTTTCTTCCACAGGGTGCCACAATGAATGGAGCTAGATATTTGTCCATGCTTAAAGAAAAGCTCCCGTTGCATATGGATATCCTAGTGTGTGACACTTTTCAGCAAGATTCAGCCCAGTGCCATACAGCCAAAAAGGTTACCAACTGGCTTTTGTCACATTACCAACTTCTTAAGTAGCCTGGTAATTCGCCTGACATTAATCCGATCGAGAATTTATGGGCAATCCTAAAGCAGAAGGTAGCTCAACGTAAGTCCTCAACGATGTAAGAACTTATCGAAAATATAAAACATGTCTGGACACAAGAAATATCCGGGAAACTATGCAGAAAACTTGCATATTCTATGCCTAAACGTACTAAATCTGTGCTGAAGAATAAAGGGTACCTCACCAAATACTAATATTCAAATTAACTCGTAATAAAACATGTTTTACCAATAAATGTTTTCTTTTAACTCCCGTTAAAAGCACCAACTGCTTCACGGGTGCTAAACGTTTTGCCATGACTGTAGATAAATGTAAAACGTTGCATATCGGTAGAAAACACCGTTAAAGAAAAGTATTTTATCCGCGACAATACACTAATGAGTGTTACGGAAGAGAAAGATTTAGGTATTATTGTTGCCGATATTCTTAAACCGAATAAGCAATGTATCGAACCAGCCAGGAAAGCAAATATAATCTTAGGATTTATTGGTAGATTATTTGAATTTAAGCCGGAGAAAACACCGCTGACATTATATAATTCATTAGTACGCCCCCACCTGGAATACTGCGTTCAGTTCTGGTCCCCATATTTACGACAGGACATAGACAGAATGGAGTGAGTGCAGCGACGGGCTACTAAGATGATTCCTAGACTTAGAAACAAATCATAGGCTGCCCATTTAGAATCGTTAAATTTATTTTCACTCGTAAAAAGGGGACTTCGACGAAATTTAATCCAGGTATTTGAAATGATTGAAGGTTTTGATAATGTCGACGCCGGAAAATATTTCACCCTCAGAAATGCGGATAGAACTCGCGGTAATGGTCTCAAATTCGTAGAGTTAATTTGTGGAATGGATTGCCAGCCACCGTAGTTCAAAGTAATTCGATCGAATCGTTTAAAAAGAGACGAGATGCTTATGTTGCCTTAAACCCTCAGTTAGAATCATTTGTTAGCGCGTAGAAATATTGTAGAATTTTCACTCGGATTCCCTCCTCTTTCCTTTAAAATTGTCACTTAATCTTTACATTTCTTTCCTTCCTTTCAATCTCTTTTCTCTTCTTTTGCTTTAAAACTTTCACTTTCTTTAAATTTCCTTACATCTTTTAACCGTCTTTCTTAAACAGACAACCTCGTTGGGACCAGCAAGTCTGTTCTGTTTGGTTTTCTTTGGTTTCATATATATAATATCAAAGGTGGGCAGGACCGAGTTCCAAAAGGACCGAATTCCAGGAACTTGGTCCTTTTTAAGGACCGTGAGCGGGAAAGTCGGTCCTTTTCTCAGTGAGGACCGAAATGAGGAGCGACGGTCCATTTTTAAGCAATTCCGGACGGTCCGGTCCGGACGGTCTTTTTTAGTGTGTTCAGTGATTATTTGAAGTTCTAAAGAAGATGGATCGTTTCCTCCAGAAGACTCAGAAAGAGACTGAGACTGAACTGAAACTTGTTTCAACACCTGGCACCATCCAGTGCCGCCGTGGAGAGGCTCTTCTCTTTGGGGAAGGACGTCCTCAAGCCGAAAAGGTCAGGGCTCAGTGACAGCCATTTTGAAATGCTAGTCTTCTTGAAGGGAAACTCAAGCATTTAACTTAATAACTTTTTTTCATCATTTATGTATTGTATTAATTATAATTTACGTTAATAAAATTAAAGATTTCCGGTGTCTTTAATTTCATTTTTCATTTTAATCAAATTTTTCACTTATATTATATATAAGGACCGAGGACCGAGTCGTTCCTAGGTCCTATCTTCAGAAAGGACCGTGACCGGGACCGTCGGTCCAGTTTGAGGCAAGGACCGGGACCGGGACCGTCGGTCCTTTTTGAGGCCCGGGTGCCCACCTTTGTAAAATATATATATGCGCCTCGGTGGTGTAATGGTTAGCGTCGCTGACTACGAATCCATCGGCCGCGGGTTCGAGACCCGACGGCAGCCGGCGCGCAGCAAAACCCAGCTGTTCATCCTTCCACACAATAAAGAAAGTGGTTGGTAGATAAATGGGTACCTTAGGTGGCCTAGTGGTTAAGACGCTGGGCTGCTGATGGGGCGTGGTTCGGATTCCACGTTAAACTGTAGGTCTATGGTGGAGTGGAAAGCTTGACCTTCGTCAGAATGAACAATTCGGGCGGAAGCTAACCAAATGTTTTATATATATATATTGAATAATGAAGGAGATATAAAAAATTATTGTTTTTTAAAAGAAAATATTTACTAGAATATTAATTGTATTATTTATTTTGTAATTTTGAATAGATTCTGTATCAGATTACATGAGCATCCGCAAATTGTAAATTTATGTAAATATCGAATGAACTTCAACGAAATTTGGACCAAAACGTCAACAAAAGTCTCATCGTATCGATACCACAACGTGTCCAAACTTTTCATGCAAGATTGTAGGTGTTTAAATATGTCATACATACATTAGATATTTGTAAGTTAGAAATTAATAAACATTTAGTTTTTCCTAAAGGGATCTGTATGCCCAAGTATGCCCAACACTAATCCTGATGACGTTCGAGAAAGAGGAAAATATATTTGCTTTTTTGATCCTTTGTTTCCTTATTTTGAAATTTTAGGGAATGTATTTAGGGAAAAATCGTTGTAATCGTTTAATGTTCACAAATTTTAATTTTTATACAGAAAATTATGTTCATGAAAGATTTAAACAAAAGCACGGAATAGCGGAACAAAACCGATCTGCACATTGCCAACATGGATAATGTCGATTTTAATTAAGAATTTTGTCTAAATTAGGTTACTTTGGGGGTAGGCTAGGTTATATTATACCCGGTTAGGTTAAGATTGGTTAGGTTGGGCTAGTTAGTCATTTTGATTGAAAATCTGAAGTGTAGTTTGAAATCTGAAATCTACATACTTGCATGAGATCGAACGTTGACATTATGAAAATCGATCTTGTTCATGCGACGCAAAAGCACATCATAAAATGTTATTTTAGTGGTGAGTAAATATGTATTATTCTTTACTTGTGGCTTTCTCACTTTCTAAGTTTCAATATGAAAATATAATTGGAATTTGTACAAACAAGCAACTATTAATATACCGGGTGGGCCTTTTAACTCTGACGGTTTTAATATCCTTATAACCTTTTTTGTTTTTTAACCAAATCAAATAAAATTTATACACAACATAGGTACATACATAAAGATTTTTGGATATAAATTTAATTACCTTTATAAACTTACAAGGTTAGTTGTAAACTTCAATGTGATTTCCACCATTTTCGATCAGTATAGGCAGCCTTGCTCTGTATTCCAAAGCCACCTTTTGTCGCATTTCGACCGTAATTTCACCAAAAGCTGCTTGAATTCTCTGTTTCAGTTCATGAATGTCGGTTGGTCTTGTCGCGTAGACTTTCGACTTAATAAACCCCATAAAAAAAGTCGCAAGGGGTGAGATCGGGAGAGCTTAGAGCTTAGACTAGCAATTACGCAATAACTTTGGCTTATTTTATATGACATTTCGTTATAAAGCATTTGTTTTCGTATACGTCAAAAGGTTTTTCTTCGCCATTTCGTCAATTCTGCAGATAGATAAAAGCAGCTAAATGAAAAAAGCTTTATGTATGTACATATGTTGTGTATAAATTTTATTTGATTTGGTTAAAAAACAAAAAAGTTATAAGGATATTAAAACCGTCAGAGTTAAAAGGCCCACCCTGAGTCTTAACATTTGCTGAAGCTCGTAAAGTGTACGAAGTTTGAGGGAAGCGTTCAAAACATTATTAAACTGGAGAGACTTTAATACAAATTTTAATTGAAAGCACAGTTGTGGGTGTTGAGTTTGACTACTGAAATAGTGCTGCTGCAAATCTGTGGTCGAATTTTCAGTTGAAGCCATGTCGCATAACGTGCGGTGCTACCCTTTTTTGACCAAGGGCTTATTTTTTCCTGTGCTATCTTTCTTTCTATGACGACCTGTTGGGTGGTTGTTGTAACAGCTATTGTACCACCACCCTCCTTTGTACTTTTCAGCGCAGTGAGTCTTTGCTGTCAAACAATATTTGCATTAATGATAATGGATAATATTTACAAATAACAGGACAGAAATGTAAGAAAAGGCTTGTGAAATTTCAACTTAGGATATGCTGAAAGACTGCATATGTTCATTAAAATTTTTATAGATTAAAAAATAATAAATATTTAAACACTGTAAAAAAGTAAAATTAATACACAAATAATAACAAAGATAAATAAGAGAGACACCAGATTTATCGTTGTCCATGTCAAATGTCGAAAAATAATTGCCATTCACGTAACTGAGTCGATCGTATGCGGTACTCTTTGCATTGTAATTCGTTACAGTAAGGTTGTATCTGAAAAGAAATTAAAATGTCATTTAAGAGTTTCCAGCTCCAAAAATAGAGTAGTTGATGTTGTTCTCTCCTTCTTTACCGAAAACATTCTTTTCGCAGTAAAAAGGTTTAAATATATTGCTGAAGTTCTATAAATTTTGCGATAGTTGCGTAGTTGTTGCGTACAGCGAAAACAAATTTCACACTTCAGGACTCACGCAAAGACTGTTTCAGTTCTTTTGATAGGTTGAGGACAGCCACATTTTTTAAGGTAGCGTCTTCAATAGAAAACCCTTGAATGGATCATTACTATGCATTATGTACACCAAATTGTGGATTAATCAATGAAATTTATAAACATATGATAAATTTCATAATTTGGCGAAGTAATAAGAAAACCCATAAACAAACTAGGAAAAACTTGAATAATTATTGTAAAATTTGGAGCACGAAATGAGAAGCACAAATGTGATAAAATATAATAAAGCAGGACAAATGTAATGAAAACTTAATTAATATTCCCATACAAAATATCATTAAACTCAATGTGATTTGAAATTCCTGAAATTTCTATTATAAAAATGAAGACATTCATTTTTACGTCAAAGTCCGTTCATAATAATCACCGATCCCTGTTTATAGTCACCCACATTTATAGACACAAATCTTCAAACCAAATATAGTTAAGTGAATTTCAATGAACATTTACGAATGTGAGCCTCAAAGCTTTATGACATCGTTCTTCCTCTGAGGTATGAATTATTTAAAAGATTCGGGAAACTTAAGAATTTTATAAGGAATTATATAAGGAATTACATAAGGAATAATAAAGTATAAAATCTTACTTCAGTTCCTCCGAGTCCACTTTGAACACATTCCACTCGCCCCAAATTTCTCTCCCGAATCCATCCTCAAAATGTAGTTCCGGTTGTGAGTTAGAAAGTGGATGTTTTCATTTCCTTGCTTTAATAATGAAAGTAATGATGGTAACAATAACCAAAAGAATGATTATAAAATTATTAAAAAATAGCTTATTTATTTAAAGAAAATGTGCAAATAAAAATAATACGAAATATTCAGACATGAACCATTTATTCATTTATTCAGGCCCTCTCAGAGGTCCAGAGAGGCTCGGGCCACTTCCAGCTTTTGAGGCCCATAGCTAAACCCAATTATTACTTTCACTGCAAAACATTATATTCAAACCCGAAAGTTTCTAAATTTGAGGCCCCCCCCCCTTAAGCTTGAGGCCCAGGTCAAATGGCCCTCCTAGCTCCCCCCCTCTGATAGGCCCTGGGTGCATTATTATTAGTTAAATAAATTTCCAACTATCTACATACCTAATTTTAAAAAGACAATGAACACAACCATAACATCAACCGCAAACTTTCCATAATATAAAATATAATCTTTTAATAGAGATATTAGAAACCACATATTGAAAGATAATTTAGGAAAATTAAATTAGTTCTTTCCAATCTTAGAAGATAGTTGGTTGATAGTTATAACTTCCAGCGAAATAATGAATTAAAAGAAATCATGGATAACAGACTTCCCCTTCTCAGAATTGGTGATGGCGAACTCAACGACTGCATTTAAATATAGTCCTTCAGCCATGAACAAAGCCACAGATAACTCAGTTCTCACCTAACCAATGCTCTTCGCCTGCCATTCCGAACCCCTTCTTATAACACTGGTATGCATCAATTTTGCTGTCAAGGGTTTTGTAAGTGATTCTTATAGAGGTTTTCCTGCTGATTTCGAATCTGCAATCCGTTTTTCTCAATCAGCTCAGATTATCCGGCTATGGCCTCATAAGTAAAATAGAATTTTTCGTGATTTTGTCAAAGCGGAATTGGAACAGTAACATCTATATCACTTGTTTCACTTGTATAATATCTTTTTTTACTTTTCAGGCATATAGATAAAATATTTCATAATGAATAGAGCGTGTAAAAATGATCCCAATAGATTCTGCTACATATATGGGACGGTTACCATGCCAAATAACCAGTCCCAAATCACTAAATTTGTGAAGACAATGTATAGAGCATACTTTGGAATTAAGCTAGGGGACCAGGACAAAATTTCGCCCTCATATGTGCTGCAAGACGTGTATTGAAAATTTGAGAAGATGGAGCAAAGGCAGAGCGAAATCTTTGCCTTTTGGAATTCCCATGATTTGGAGAGAAGGAAAGGATCACGTGACAGATTGCTATTTCTGCATGACAAACCTCCAAGGTGGGCTTATAAATTTATTTTCTTAAATATTTTGAAATCCTCGTATGAAACTTGACATAATATTCACCATAATGTAATATTCACCATATATAGCATAATATTCACCATAATGGTAATCATACATTTACATATACATATTTTTATAGAAAATACATTTACACATACATATTGTTATACAAGTTACATTTACATATACAATGATTGTATATTTCTTTCTTTTTCATTCATATTGTCCCCGAAGGGACAATATGAATGAAAAAGAAAAAATATACAGACTCCATCGACCTATTTCATATCTTACAGACTGCAGCCTTCCCTCACGAGCCGCCACTGTCTGAATGCTTCTTCTATTTCATATGCAAGTTTTATATTCATTTCTGTGTTTCTATTTTCAGGAGTTAACAAGAAGAATAAACACATTGTTGTATACCCTGACATTCCTTCTGCTATGAGACCTGTACCCCATGGTCCTGGAATTCCAATACCCGACCCACCTCAAACCCTGGACTTCGATGATTCTGATGATGAATCAATGACCAATGCCAATGACCAGTCCCAGTCGTATATACCTCAAAATACCGCTTCAAATGAGCCGAGGCCTCTCAACCAGGCCAAACTTAATGATCTTACTAGGGATTTAGGACTTTCAAAATTAGCTGCCGAGATCTTGGGCTCACGACTTCGAGAGGACAACTTGCTGGCTCCGGGAACAACATTCTCCTGGTATAGGAAACGAGAGGAAGAATTCAGCAAGTTTTTTGCAGTGCACGAAAATACCTCTTCCTTAGTGTACTGCTGCAATGTTGAGGGACTAATCGAATCCTTGGACCTGCCATATAACGCATCAGAATGGAGGCTATTTATAGACTCGTCTAAACGAAGTTTGAAAGCAGTACTTCTCAACATTGGGAATAGGGTTGCATCAGTCCCTGTAGCACATTCCGTACAACTTACTGAGAGCTACGATAACATGAAAATTTTACTGGATGCTCTCGTATACGACCAACATAACTGGAGGATCTGTGGAGATTTGAAGGTAATACTAATATCATAAGTAAACTATTGCTATTGACTATGTTGTTTTTCCAAAGGTTATTTGAGAGCGTATAAGAACACTTAACTTCCCCACAGAAGTGATACAGTCCAATGCATAGATTTTTTTATCTGATAGAACAAATTCTCTAAATTCTTTAAATATTTTCATTTTTTTTCAGATTGTGGCATTTGTATTGGGAATGCAAGGGGGATACACGAAATACCCATGTTTCCTCTGCAAATGGGATAGCCGAGCGGATGAGAAGCACTATGCACAGCGTGAATGGGCATCCAGAGAGAATTTTGAACCTGGGTCGCATAATGTCGTTTCAGTGCCCCTTGTACCACCACAAAAATTTTGCTCCCACCACTTCATATTAAGCTGGGCTTGATGAAAAATTTCATCAAATCAATGAATAAGGAGGGTTCAGCATTCCGATATCTCGAGAGTAAATTTCCTCATATATCTGATGCTAAACTAAATGCTGGGGTTTTTGATGGTCCTCAAATTCGAACTTTGATCAAGGATACTCAGTTCGAAAACGCAATGACTCCAACTGAGAAGAATGCCTGGCAGGCATTCAAATCAGTTGTCACTGATTTTCTTGGCAAGCGTAGAAGTCCAGAATACGAGTCCGTTGTCGAAAACTTGATGGAAGCTTTCAAAGCTCATGGGTCGCGCATGTCCATAAAAATGCACTTTTTGTGGTCCCACTTGGACTATTTTCCTGAAAATTGCGGGGATTATAGTGAGGAACAGGGTGAACGATTTCACCAAGATATCAAAATAATGGAAGAGAGGTACCAGGGAAACTGGGATATCAATATGCTGGCGGACTATTGCTGGTGTTTGAAGCGAGACGTGCCCGAAGAAAAACACAGACGGAAAGCCAAAAGAACTTCATTCCTTCCTCAATAAACTTTTTTCCATAGTCATTGTATGAATAAAAGTATTTATTCACACAATGTTTTCTTTTTCACGAGTGTTCTTATAATATTACTCGTATCTACAGTGTTTAAGCTAAAAAAATCAATAAATTTGGGGATAAAATTGGACTTATAATAAATGGCCAATAGAGAAAAAACCTGACCTGATTGAGGAAAACCAATGTCATTTTCGAATTCAGCATGGTCGAATTATATAATATGAGTTGAAAAAACCCTCACAGCAGACAAAAAAATTTCATATGCATACCAGTGTAATCGGCGCAATTCCGTGTAAAGTAAATTGGCTTCGACACATTGACTCGTGAAAGGAAAACGGTCCATCCCCCTTCGTCGGTTTCCATGTCACAATATACTTCGACAGGTCGGCTACATTGACATCTAGAAACAAATAATAGGTTATAGTCGAGCCTTTCTTCACAATAAACACAGAAGTGTGATAAAGATTGAAATGGGAAATTTAATTAAATTAATAAAGGGAATGTTAATGCATTAAAACTCGAGTAAATGTTTTAGCTGAACGGATAAATCTGGTAAATTCCACTTTTCGTGTCTCCTGCGACGAGAATTTCGGAGCAATCCGCAGCTCTTAAAAAGATCAAATGCAAAGAATTTATAAATAAGAATGAACTAAAATTCCAAACAATTAATGAGGCATTTCATTAAAATTATTTTTTATTATTAAATTAAAATATTACATCAACACTGAAAAAAAATATATATAATATTTTTTACAAAATAATTCTTCTTTGCATAAATACTATTTTCCTGCATTTCACAGAAGGAAAGTAATTAATCGTGAGTTTTTTATTAATGTAAAAAATCAAACTTAAAGTGGGATTATGGTAAAATTTGGTTATTTCTTTTTAACCTAAAAACTTACCGCAAACTTGAATCCGTTGGTATGTAGAAATGTCGATCGGCAAAGTAGAGTGAAATACCCCATCCTTCCGACGTCTTTTGACTGAATCAAATGAGAAATCAATATAAGAACGTAATTAATATAATGTTAAAATACTTTTCATATATTCTAATATTATATTAACTGAATATTATATTTATATTTCTTATAACATCGATGTCTCTAAGTGATATACTGTTTTGTTAATTAATATTGAAAAAATATTTATTAAGGAAGTGACCAACCTTGAGTTACTTTTGTCTTGGATTATCGATTTTAAATCAGGTTTCAAGGTTGATATTTTTGAAAATGTAGAACCGAAACTGAAAACGTCGCGGTGGAAAAAAGTGTATATATATATATATATATATATATATATATATATATTATATCGTATTTAAATTAATTAAATGTACAATTTTATATTATGGTCAACTTTTAGTTGAAATAAAAAGATTTATTAATAATGAATAATGAAGAAATAGGCCTTTTATATTGTAGGGGAGAAGCATGAAGTAAAAATAAATAACTGAAACAATGACAAATGAAAATCTCAGAATTTCCATTCACAAATAGGTCATCACGAAATAATATTAATATCTGACCATTACAAGAACTATTAAAGAATTAAAATGAGAAATATAAAATTTTATATTTAAATATCAAATTCCTCAAAAACGTTACTCAGAATGAATGTTCAAAATGGAGATTTCGATTAAGATTGAATTTCATATAAAAATCACAAATATATTCTTAATCTTCTTTTCTGTTTTCATTATTAAGGAATTTGATGATCGAAATAGAATTACTTGTTTGCTTTAGGAATAAAGTTTGGGGATCTTAATCCGAGGAAGAGATTCTTTATTTCCCAAAACATGCGTTTCATTTCCTGATGCAAAGTCAATTGTTGTTCCAAAAGGACGTTTTGAAGTGGGGCTTCTGGATTCACCTTCACCACTACATCTTTATCCACGCCAAATGCGGATAAAACTGAAATAAAATAAAATTTTAATGTCTCTAAACTTTTACTTGAATACATTTAAATAAATTTAATTGTAATTAATAAGAGGTTGTAAGTCCCATTTAATTCCATTTTAGGTTTATACCAAGCAAGGACAAACCAACTTTGACTAAGATAATCCACCAATATTTGTTTACGGTCTTTTCATACGAATTCCTGAAAAAGTAAAAAATACAAAAGTCAACAAGCTCATCACTTTCGTCCAATATGCCATTTTTTACACTCCTCAGGTCATTAAATGGAGGAAAGTTCTTATAAATTAATGAAGATATTATATCATTTATAACAATTATGTCAAAGATTTTTAACGAAACATTTACAAAAAATGATTTATAAATATATAATGGAATATAGCAAACATAATTTTATGATAGAATAAAATAAAAAGACTGAATAATGTCTAATGTTGGGAACATGAATCATAATTGTTACAAAGGGAAAGAAACAATGATGGATTCAAACTTTTTTGTTCAACTTAAACAAAGAATTAATTGAATAATTTTTTACGAGGTGTCCATTTCGGAGTTTTCACTGTCTCATTTCATCCAATTGCAATCTAGGAAAGAAGTAGGAAAGTAAGAAGCTTTTGATGGAAACGTAGAAAAAATAGAAACGTGTTTTATAAAAGTAAAACTATAAGAATTTTACAGCAATTTTGCACTCAAAATCTCCAAATAGTTTGCAAATGATTGCAGAAAATACTACAATGTCTTCATTCCTTCTAATTATTATTTAAAAACAAGTCTTTTAATATGAAAATTTATTGTAATAATAAATACATAAATAGTCAATAAATGCTGAAAATAAAGCATTAAGCCCATCTCAATCGGAGATTGAAAAATGGCTGACTCCTAGCGGTGTAACACTACTTTGTTCCCAACCGTTGGCATCAGGTGGAGTTGAGTTGGCTGCTTACTCTATTTTTGCTCTGCCTCAGGTGACCTTTGGAGCAATCACACGTGTATATTTTAACTCCACTTCAGTGAAACTGAACATGCAGATGAGTCCACCCAACTGATATACTGTACATGCCTTATCAGAAACTCTCACCAAAGATCGAATCCCTCAGATTATATTTATTTCTGTCTTAAAAGTTTCACAATAATTAACCACAATTATTACACAGTGAATTTAAATTGTTTTAAAGTAGAAGCAAATTATGTTATCCGAATTATTTCTTGGACAATTCTCCAAATAAAGATAAGAAATCTTTTTATAAAAGTAAGAAAGAGAAGAAAGTATTTAAACATATTGTGTTTGTCATATCGTAACAATTTAATTCACTTCACTCACGTCATTTGAGACGTGGGAATTAATCTTATGTTTACTTTACATTAATTCGATGAAGCGTTTATTCATTCGTAATAACTCTGTGAATGTCCCTGTATGTATTTATTCTATTAAGTGTAATTATTGTAATTTAGTACGGGGCTCCAATAAACCTTAGCCCCCACGCCCATGGCCTAAACCATTAGAGGTACAGTAAAACTAAATATACCTTACAAAAGAGAATTTAATCCTGCATTTAATGAGAAACAATTAAAACTTGGTGTTCCCGCCATTGGCTTCCAAGACAGCCTGAATTCGCTTTGGGTAGCTTGCCAAAAGTTACGTGAATAGATCTTGATCGTTGCGCAAATTTGCTAAAACAGTTTCAATGTGTTGCGTCATTGTATCCCTCGAAAATCGATTTGCTGCAGGTTCTTGAAACAAGAGACATTCAACCTTGTCCTTTATAACTGATCCAATGTGTTCACAGACGTTCAGGTCAGGAGAAATTCCTGGCCATTCTTCATTTCCAAAGAAATCGATCTCATGGTTCCGCAACAACTGTTGAGTGGCTAATGCCTTAAAGCAGGGGACCTTATCGTGCAGAAGTGTGACCTGATCGACATCCATAACATTGTTTGGGTTTCTTAGAAAAGGAATGACATGCTGGGATAGAATAATATCACGAAAATACTGTCCATCCCAACTCTGACCATTTGGCTTCAGCACCCACATGAGCTTCTTTGCAGTGAACAAAACAAACACACCAACACAGTCTGGACTTTTTAATAATTCGCGATAATGTTCATTGTCATCGATTTCATCTGGTGTTGTGGCCCACACTCGATCATTTTGGTAGTTAGGCCGACGTGTTACGTAAAAAAAAAATTCATCGGAGACAGATAAATGCATGAAATCATCCATATCCCAATCTTCAAGATAATGGGCAAACCACATTCTGTCATCGATGTTGAGTTTTTCTTGGCTTTGGAAGTTCATGCCAAGGCTTTAAACCTTGCCTATGACGGTACAGTCGAATGATCTCACCACTAACGATCTTTCCTCTTAACACTTCGATCTCTCTAGAAAGTTTAGCACAGCTGTTTTTCCGCTTACGCGTACCGCTTTCAATGATGTCCTTTGTTTCCTGAGAGAGTGGCAAATTTGGGCGCCCAGATTTGGTTGTATCCATTTCACATTCATCCAAAGTTTTATTCCAATTTCTTTTGACGAAGTCCTCACTTCTTCGCAACTTTTTGGCAACCTATGAACGTGTTATAAAGGTGGCTCCAGCATCACGAGCTTCCCGAAATGTTATTGCTCGTATGCGATCTATCACACGTTGCCTCTCCGAATCACCAATTAATTGAGAAGCCATTATATTATCACTTTATCAGCTAGAGTAATTTTAATACCTGCAATAAATAAAGAATTATATATTTTTATAATCACTAAAAACTATTTCGATATAAGTAGGCTGACCATATTTCCTTGAGACAAAAACGGGACATTGGGATGGCAAAAAAGGGACGGGGGTTATGTAATATTCTGTATTCATGAAAAAGTAAGTACATAAACCGGGACAAAATTGACATTTTTATTAAAACGACGGGACGGCCAGGAAATATAAAACAAACGGTACTGTCCCGTTCAAAACGGTACGTATGGTCAGCCTAGATATAAGTAAACATGTAAGCTGCAAATGGGGGGGCTAAGGTTTTTTGGAACCCCTTATATATTGGTGAAACAGGCAAAATTTTCGCAATTAGAATTATACATCATAAATATTGTATTCGCAAAGCCAAGGCATCTAACGCCATACTTGCTCATGTAAGTAGCAATAATCACGAAATTGATTGGAATAATTCCCTGAAGAAGAGTTGATTGTACTCGAAGTAAATATTTCATTTTCCTGAGAGCTATTTCTCAATAAAGATGTTCACGCGTTTCAAGTGAATCTCTGCCCCCCCCCCACAAAACACACACACACATATATATATATATATATATATATATATATGCATTTAACTGCAATGACCACGCAGTATATAAATGAATAGAAACGACGTAAATAAGGAGCGTCTCTGCACACGGGGAAGAGAAATAACGAATAAATGAAAAATGAGGCGAACCGCCTGGGACAGGTCCGTGGTGTAATGGTAGCGCATCCAACCGGCAATCGGAAGGCCTTGGGTTCGATTCCCGGGCGGTTCGCCTCATTTTTAATTTATTCGTTATTTCTCTTCCCCGTGTGCAGAGACGCTCCTTATTTACGTCGTTTCTATTCATATATATATATATATATAAATGTTAAATATGCAGTGAGCAAAGATTTTGACTGCGCCAATTAACACTGGAGAACACCACCACGGTCTATCTATACTTAAAAAAGGAGTCCTGTCCGTCCGTCCTTATAATTTTTTTAATTAGACAAAAATTTGAATCTTTAAAATCTATATATATGCTGTCTTTCTGCCTTTCTGTCTATCTGTTTGCCTGTCTCTCTGTTTGTATGTCTGTCTGTGTTTCTGTCACACCCTAAAACACGTAAACGGCTCCTCGAGAGAAAAAATTATTTGGTAAAAGTTGCTTAAAAGTAATCGAAAACTACGGGAAAATTATTGAATGCCCAGCTAACCTAACGGGCATTCACTTAACCTAACCGGGCACTCAATTAAACTAACCAGTTGGTTAGTTTTAATGTTATATATATATATATAATGTTATAATAATGTTATAATGTTTCAGACCAACAAAGACCCTAGGATCCACTCATGGCTGGTCTACCTAACTGTGTTCGTAATCGTGTATTGTGTATGTCCTCCGTGGTGGCGGAGGGGACCTACAATTTTACGTGGGTTCCGAACCACAAGAACATAAGAAACTTATTTAAAAACTGCCGGTAAATTGGCAACGACCAATTTTTACGAAACTAAATAATTATCAATTTAAAAATAATTAATTATCGGTTTAAAACTAAAGATAGAATCTCTCGGTCCAGAGGAGCAAGTCATAATAGACTACTATCCACAAATATGTTACATTCTATATCTATTTATAACGGACATGCAAATATATCAGATCCAAAGAATCCAGTCAATTTCATTACGGTATCCATCAAGTCACGGTCCATATCGATTGCGGACCAAGTCAAAATTTACAACCATATACATTATCAATTTAAAATAATTAATTATCGATTTAAAACTAAAGATAGAATCTCTCGATCCAGAGGATCAAGTCATAATAGACTACTATCCACAAATATGTTACACTCTATATCTATTATATAACGGACATGCAAATATATCAGATCCAAAGAATCCAGTCAATTTCATTACGGTATCCATCAAGTCACGGTTCATATCGATTGCGGACCAAGTCAAATTTACAACCATATACATTACAATATATACACTTACGAGGAAAAGTGTAGGTGTGGCTGTAAAGACTGTACAGTAATGTAGAAATGTGTGTGCACCCATTATGGGTCTCCCATTTAAAGGTGTTTGTGGGGCAAGTGAAGATCATGAGTTTTTCAATACCTCACAGTACTATGGGGGGGCACCGCTCGCAGAGGAATCTCTTTAAATGGGGTGTGTAAGGACAGAGAGTATCCCCTAACCCAAGACGCTGCCTCCTATATCCCACAACACTTGTGTTGAGCTGTGGGATCTATCCCCACAAAGCCTTAATTTTACTACCTTAAACTATACCCTTTCTATCAACATGCGCGTCCAATCGATTCTTAAACATGTTTATAGACGTGCTACTAATTACTTCTACCGGCAAACTATTCCAGCTATTTATATTCTATGCGTAAAAAAGTTTTTCGCAACTGCTGTCTCGAACCTTCTACTTGTCAACTTACATCCGTTATTTCTAGTCCTATTATATTGAGATATTTCGAAAAAGCTATCTCTATCTACGTTATCAAACCCATTCATAATTTTGAAAACCTGGATTAGATCACCCCTTAACCTCCTAGTCTCGAGTGTAGTCAATTTTAACTCTTTAAGCCTATCCTCGTACGACTTTGACCTAAGAGACGGAATCATCTTAGTTGCTCGTCTTTGAACTCTTTCGATTTTGTCTATATCTTTGCGCATATGCGGATTCCAAAATTGGACCGCGTACTCCAAATGGGGTCTAACTAATGATTTATAAAGAGGAACTATAATATCGCGCGATTTGTACTCAAAATTTCGAGCTATAAAACCTAACACTTTGTTCGCCTTATTGACCGCCGCTGTACTTTGTTTCGCTACTTTTAAATCACCAGTGACTATAACTCCTAAATCTTTTTCCTGCTCTACGCTTGTTAAATCTTTCCCTGACATACTATACGCAAAATTACCGTTACGCGAACCTATATGCATAATTTTGCACTTCATTAACATTAAGTTCATCAAGATATACATTTCTTTTATTAGTAAAAATCATTAAATTTATTTCACTGCTTATTAACATCTTTGCAAGAAAAAGAGACAGTTGTATCATCTGCAAACATTATGAAGTTCAGTATATCAGATGAACGTGGAAGGTGGTGGTCTTCTTCCGCAGCCTTATTAGCCCACTTCTATGTGGGGTCGCTGTTGCAGATCCTTCTTCTTCATTCACTTCTGTCTTGAGCCACCTCTTCCTCCAGTCCCTTATCACTATCTTTCTTCAGTCTATCCCGCCACCTCATCTTACATCTACCTCTTCTCCTCGTGTCTGGAATTTCCAGCCTCAGCATCCGTCGTCCCACATACTCCTCCTCCCTCCTCTGGACAACATGCCCAATGCCCATACCATCTCAATCTCTTTTCCTGTGCCTTCTTGGAGATTTCCGTTACTTTTGTTGTTCCTCTGTTATAATGGATCTGCATTCGTAAGGTTTTGGCAAAAGTTTTACGGCTGGATGCCCTTCCTGCCACCAACCCTCCTCCTTTCTCCGGGCTTGGGACCGGCTGAGACTTGGGCTGGCTTGCCCACTCCCAGGCGGAGTTAAATCTCATTTGCCATGTGACTGACCAATCAACGATTTTATTCAGATCTTCCTGAATTTTACCTCTATCTTCGTCATTAATCGCCCTACCACCCAGCTTCGTGTCATCCGCAAACTTTGAAACTGTACTGACTAGGCCGACATCTAAATCGTTAATATATATAAGAAAAAGCAAGGGGCCCAATACAGAACCCTGAGGAACGCCACTCGCTACATTAGCCCAACACGACTCCGCTCCATCAACGACCACCCTCTGTTTCCTGCCTCGCAACCATTCTTCTAGCCAATTTATTACTACACCCCTGATTCCATGAGCCTTAGTTTTTTCAATCAGTCTTTTGTGCGGCACGGTGTCAAACGCTTTTTGAAAATCTAAATACACTACATCAACCGCCCGATGTCTATCGTAAACGTTAACCACGCTTTGGAAAAATTCTAAAAGATTAGTTAAGCAAGATTTGTTTCGCCTAAATCCGTGCTGCGTATTTCTAACTAGCTTATGGAATTCTAAGTGTTCGACTATACGATCCCTAATTATTCATAATTTATTCTAAGTTTTATTTATTCTTTCATTTTATTGACTTTAATATGTAATTATTGATTGTTTAAGTAATTAACTTTATTCACACTTAATTTCACTTTGTTAATTTATCTTATTTTAATATTTTGTTAAATTTATATTTAATTCCACTATTAATCTTTTTAACTAAACATTTTAGACTAACATACTTATAAATTATTTATTATTATCTATTGATCACTTACGTACATTAATTGAACAATTAATAATTTTATTGAAACTTAATATATTTACCTTCGTATCTCATGTTACTATTTTATATATGAATTTTTTTATTCATTTATCCACCCATTTATCTCTTTATTTATCAACTGTCTATTTTCTCCTTATCTATTTATTTAATAAATTATTTATATTCGAATGTCGAAGATTTTAAAATTATTTTCAATTATTTTGGAAATGAAGCAGAAGTCACCAACATTGTGAGGTGTCACCATTCTAACTTATAATTTTTGGAGCAGCCTTGATGCCTCTACCCACAATTCTTACTAACACCCACCTATTATAATTCAGTGAATTTAATGCATTCTCTCTTTATATATAAATAATTAATAACTTAATCAATGGTAAATTAATGAATGATAAATAATATATTAGTAACTCAAATTTCCCCCTTATTAACTCTCTTTATTATTATTATTATGTTAATAATTAAAAGTATTTTATACTAAATTTTTTACCACAATATTTAATAATATATTATTATTATCATTATTATCAGAGTATATATAAGTTAATATAATTTTATATTATATGCATTCAAATTCCTTTAATCCGTCTAATTGGTGACGGAAATTCCATTTAAAAGTAGACTTTTCACAAGTAAATTGTCAGTTAATTGTTAACTAAAATCCTTCGAGATTTACATTTGACTGCTTAGAAAGGGGGTCAAAACCACATTTTATTTCCAACTCAAAATTTTAAATAATCTATGATAATTTCAAGATATTTCTCATTCATGTATTTAACAGTCACAATGGCATCAGTAATCCTGATCTTCAGGTCCAAAATATCGGCATCTTTCATCATGTCAGGAAAAACTCTGTGAGATGTTCTTTCAAATGCAGCAAATAGAATCACTGTAAAAACTTAATTAATATTTTAAAAGGGTTTGAATTTGTAAACAAAATTTATAAACACCCTGTATTCTACATTCCTTTCTTTACAGGATACTTTGTTATTCTTTAATATTGTTTTAAAAATTTAAGTTTCATAATGTTCTTAAAGAATTTAATGGGAAAACATTTTCTCTTTATATTTTGTCATTGTGGAAATTAAGAAAAAATCTATGTTTAAAAGTCAATTAAATTTATTCACTTTTGTCTTTAAATCCGCTTTTAAGATGTTCGAAAGTTAAAAGTTTAATTTAGATGACTTTCTCCAAAATATTAACAACAGTTTGTGGTTCAAATTAAATGTAATTTTCATCATAAACTCTAAATTAATATCAGAAGTTGACAAATAAAATTTTTTGACCTTAAATACTTTGAAGAAAGTGAAATTAATTTATTGTGAATATTGTGAGTTTAAGGTTTGGTGGTGCTGCTATAGCGTGATTCCTACCGGTGACTTCGATACTATAGGGTGATTCCTACCCGTTTTGGTTCGAAACTACAGTACTGTAGAGTGTGATTCCTATCCAAGGTATAAATGAAAATATAATAAATATAAAATGCTATTTATTATTCAATTTTATTTATTTAAAAAATAGTTTCGGTGCTACTATAGTATGTGGTCTACCTACGTACGATTGGTTAGGTTTAGTCACGATATTTTCGTTAAAACTAACGAAAATATCATGACTAAACCTAACCAATCGTCAAGGGCGATGGACATTGGAATGTAAACAAGCAATTAGTAAACAAGGTAAGAAGCTATAATTAAAAGGTAGACCGCCGAATCGAGGTAGGAATCACGCTATAGTAGCACCGGTTTGGTAGAAACAAATCGTTGGTCATAATTTGATTTTTACCTTTCTTGAGATTTTGGTGACCCGCTTCGAGATTCCTCTCCAGGAACGTGTCCAAACGACCAGAAATCTTGCGAAGAAGTTTAAAATCTTCTTCAGGAATTGAAAGAGTCTGCATGTAAGGAGGAAACACAAGTAAATCAGAAAAGATGCACTCTAACTGGGAGTAGTACAGTATATATGAAATTTCAAGTCGACATTTAACTTTTTTATTTTGTATTTATGGGCTATCTGGAAAAGAAGATAAAATTATTTGTGCATTTATTCTATGAAGGATTAGGATTTGTAAGTTTGGTCCACGTATTTATTAACTTCACTTATTAGGATAGGTCTAAGATTAAAAAGTATAACCTGTGGCCCAGAGCCGAGCCTTATACCTCGGACTCTTGATATACAGTAAGGTAACTCTTAGTTTAGTCTCTAAGTTTGACAAACTTTAATCGAGAAAAGACACTGATAAATTAGGAAATGTTGAGGTTAGACCAACCAAAGGAATTACATAAATTTAAAGTAAAACTTATGAGAAAACTTAGCTAAATCAGATATGCATCCACTTCAAAACGTAGATATAGAATTGGACTACTCCAGGAATTTCAAATGATAAATGGCTCTTATGACGTGAATTATATAGGATGTGATTTGATAAGGATACAAAGTCAATTCCAAGAAATAATGGATGTAAACAGAAAGTTAAATGTTTGGAGAGAGTAATGTTGTGAAGCACTTCTTCATATCAATTTAAATTTGAAGTAAAACTTGAACTATCTCAGCTTAGAAAAATCTTAGAAAATTGATTAGCTATTTCGGATCACCTGAAGCTCAGGGCCCCCAGCCTCAATTACCAAATGATATCTTCGTTAAAACTAACGAAAATATCACGACTTAACCTAACCAATCGTCAAGGGCGTACAGTTGACCTAACCTGGCATTCAATTTAATTTGTTATTATATTTGGTACTGTAAAGCAAAAAACAAGAATATATGGGGGCCCTGATCTTCAGGTGATCCGATATTTCATTAAACATTTTACATTAGTCTTTGAATGGATTTAACATAAAATAAGTAATTCTCAGTTGGACTATTTATTTTATTTAATTTGTCTTTTAAGCTTTTGGCTTTACTGGAATCTCAGGTTAGTCAAAGATAAAACACCAGTTAAAAGGTAGTTTTGATTAATAATATATAAATCATGAATAAGAAATATTAATTAATTTAAAATATATAAACGAACGAATAGATGAAAATTCGACTATCAATTTAAATCACGGTGATGTCATTAAAGTCATTTTGAAAATATATATTTTTATTTAGTTTTATTTATAAATTTATTTATAAAATAAAAATTACAATATTTCTCTTGTGTTACAATAATACTTTAGTACAAATAATATAATAATACTGTCAAGTGGTCTATTTATTTTATATAATTTTCTCCTTAATGTTTTGGCTTTACTGAGTTCTCAAATTAGTCAGAGATAAATTGCATTATAATAAGCATCATTAAATTATGTTTAATACAAAGGAACTCATAGTAGAAATACAGTATAAATGAAACCTATAAAAACAGTTATTGTACAATTGATGCTAATACAATCCAAAGAAATGAATGTTAGACACGAGAAATGAACAAGTAATACAGAAATGTACATTTAATTATTATCGATCTTTATCAGTATTCCATTATTAATTGAGATTTCAACTTGTTTTTAAACGAAATATTTTTTATATCAGCACTCAAATCATCCCATATTTTAAGTCCATCGAAAATGGATAATTTCTGAAGATGAACACAATCTAAATTGAGGAATAACGTGTTTTCATCTATTTCTAGTCTGATATGAGTGAATTTCTTGATGAGTTACAAAATAATATTTATTTATCCAATGTAAGTTAATGATTTTGTTCTTATATTTGTAAATGAAAATAGAATGTGCCAATTTGATTACATCTTTGATCTTAATAGTTTTACTTCTTTGAAGAATGCATTTCAATGATCATTGAAATCACCATAAAAATTATACGAGTATATTATATCCTGTTTTTAACCAGTCAGAGCCAAGAAACCCAAATGCTTAGAGGCTAAATTAAAATAAATGGTCCAATTAACAATTGTTCATTATATTCTTGCACAGTGAAAAGCTAAATTGCTCCATACAGACCGTCTTTCTCTGAATTAATTATGGAACGATTTTAGAAGCCATTGGAAAATATTTCCTTTCAGGACTGATTTTGAATCATTTTCAGTTTCAAAATATAAATTATCCCAAATGTGTCAACATTTGAAAATTTGACAATTCATTTTATCAAGAAATCGCCTCTTAATCCCTTCAAATGGAACAATTAAAATTTAAAACCGTGTTTTTTCTGAATGGAACAACTTTACTTTACAGTTTAACTTAACAAAAATTGTAATATTTTAATATTTATTTAAAAAATAAAGACTTTGAAATTTGAAAAAATAAATGCTGATTAGTAAAATAATAAAAATAAGTAGGCTGCACCCACATACCCACATGCCCACACAAGCGTATGCGGACATTTCTTCGAAAACAAAACTTCGAAAACATTTCTTCGAAATCAAAAACTTCGACATTCAATAACTTCGACAAAAAATTACTTCGAAAATAAAACTTCGAATTAGGTTAGGTTAGGTTAGGTTAGGTTAGGTTAGGCTAGGTCTGTCAGGACGGCCGATCCACGTATCTTCGAAGTAATCAACAACAGGTTCTGCTTCATGTGGAAGAATGTTTTGTTCAATTAGCATATTAAATCCCTCGACAACTTTGTTAGGTGGCACGAAGGCAAGAGCTGTAAGCATTCGAATATTTAGAGTGAATTGGGCATCAGTGTCGTATCGTGCTTTGAGTCCATATTCACAGACTTTCCTATATAAGCATTGGCCAAAATGGAAAAAGCAACCATAGTTTGCAACTGATTGAAATTCCGAAGTTAATGCATTAATCATTCCTGTTTCAAAATCAGTTAAAATTGAATCAATGTTTAAGTTAGGAGCGAGGACTTTTACTTGTCTCAAAATGTTTATATTTTCGGAGAAATGTCCGCAGTTATTGATTCGAAGTTTTATTTTCGAAGTAATTTTTTGTCGAAGTTATTGGATGTCGAAGTTTTTGATTTCGAAGAAATGTTTTCGAAGTTTTGTTTTCGAAAAAATGTTTTCGAAGAAATGTCCGTAAATCCCACACAAGACCTACAAATCACACTTAACGTTCTATCTTCCCCACCGTTTGTTCATTGTCGATAATAATAATAATAATAATATAATAAAGATGACATACTTGTGACTAAATTATTATATTGTATTTAACACAATATTGTAAGATTAATATTCAGAATTGAAAAACGAATATAGGGTGTCCGTAAATTATTCACCCCATTATAAGCTTTAATAAATTCGTTATTATAGGAGCTATCTTAAAACGGTTTGCGGCAATTAATAACACAACTAAAGAATTTTTTTCTTTATTTCGCAGAACATCCACTAGGGGCACAATGGCGACAGTGAAGGAGAAAGCAATGTGTGTGCTGTGGATGTGGGAAACCAAATCTCCAATTACTGTACAGAGACGTTTTTGGGAGGAATATCAGAAAAATCCTCAGCTGCACCTCAGCTTGAGGATATGCAGCCCCGTGTGTTCTTTCAGCAAGATGGGGCACCGCCACACTGGGGATTAGAAGTGCGGGGGTTCCTCAATGAAAAGTTCCCTTCTCGTTGGATCGGGCAAGATGGCCCTATTCCATGGCCTCCTCGTTCCCCGGATATCACGCCTCTGGATTTCTTTTTATGGGGCTACACAAAGGACAGAGTGTATGCAAAGAAGGTTAATAACATCACAGAATTAAGACACCGGATTGAAGAGACATTAGCTTCCATCACGCAAGACATGCTTCTTAATGTTTGGAACGAAATCATCTATCGCCTTGATGTTCTGCGTGCTACCAATGTGGCTCACGTGGAGGTTTACTGAATTAAAACACAAATTTCTTGAGTTGTGTTATTAATTGCCGCAAACCGTTTTAAGATAGCTCCTATAATAACGAATTTATTAAGGCTTATAATGGGGTGAATAATTTATGGACACCCTGTAATATTTCTTTCATTATTTTCATGAAAATCTGTTTCTTCATTAATGATTTTTTGTTATTGTCTACCGATCTATTTATATATCTGTCTGTCTATCTGTATGTTTGTCTTTCTCTTTATCCCTAAAATTTTAAAGGGTAAACAAAGTGTTGAGAACAAAAAATATTTATACTTTTTCTTAATTTAACAATAATAACTTACATATTTCACCATCAATAAAAACTAATCCCACGGTTATGGTTGTTATGGTAGATAGGAAATGTACTTACCACGCAACTGTTGATAGTTTTCTTCTAGTCAAACAATACACCACCTTTCACCCCAAAACAAAATGAGGCCAAAATTATAATTTATTTCACAATCATTTTCACTTTTATAATCACGAAAACGTTTATTTAAAAGTATTTTAAAAAACAAAACTTTTATAAAGGAAATAGAAGAAAGAAGGTGATGCAGAGCAGTACTTAGGAATAAAAGTGCCAGAGTTTGTGAAGTCGACGCTTTATTATACCAACGAAGTGGAATTTGCACCCATGAAGTGAACGCAGTTATCTCATTTAATTCATGTAAATACTCGGTGCAAAAGAACATCAGGTAACGCCTTTCTGAACTTCCTCGAAATGTGCGCAACGACCTTAAAACTTTATTGTATTGAGTGAATTTTTCTTTATTTTAAAAGTTAAAAGTTTCCTTCCTATTTTGCGACGCTTTTCCTGTTTCGTTTATTCTTTTGGATAGAATTAGTTCAAATATTATTTTAAAATTAGAAGCGATTGTATTCATAATTCTGTTTGTATATAAACCCATTAAATATTTATTTTATTTAAAGGAATTTATGATTAAAATTAAATTGTTGCAATGAAACATATTAAGTGAATAAATTATTGCTTTTCACGATCTCGAGTTTATAAGCTCTTCATCCTGACTATTATTACGTTTCATTTGCGAAGTTAAGCGACGCTGGGTCTGTTCCGAAGTTATATTGGTGACCGTCATCTGCGTCTTAAGTAAAACAAGGGCCGTGGCTCGGATCCCACGTAAAGTTGTAAGTCTCCTCCGTCACATGACCTTTTCCTTTACGAAGGAGGTTAAATGACAACAAACACTTTCATTTTTATTTAAAGTTTCCTTCAGGTTCACTCAAAAGCCACACTACTTAACTTACATAAGAGTGACTTAAGTGTAATCAAGATTTAATGCGATTCATTACTCTTTCTTTTGATCAGAAGATATCAATGGGTATTCCATTTCATATTACCTTCAATTCACTGCATAGAAAATTCATTCAAGTTTAGTTATAAAACAGTCAACATGTTTGTTGTAAGATAATCTAGGTGCCAGGGTTAAAATGCGCCACGTCTGTGTATATCTATGACAACTTTGAGCTTTTTAACCCTAACACGCAGAAATTATCGTGGATACACATTGTGACATTATTGCACAAGGATCGGTGAACATAACGTATTCTCTCGCACACCTCCAAGCAAATTACATGACCAGTCACCAACACCAAAGATCAAAACGCTAGAAAGGATTTAGGATATTCAGATTTTTGTAAAATTGTCAAAATAAGAACTTTTATACTCTGTGAACAAAAATTTAGTGTAATTTTTTGTTTAATTTCTTTGGTCGCTCTCGTGATATTATTCCAAGTTGGTTAAGTGGATGAATACGGGGCCGATGGTAGTTTAATGATTTAAGCAATTGATAGTTAGTTAATGGTGTTGGTCTTTAATATATCACCCGGCCTTTCTCTGCCAGAACCTTTCCAGCCTGGTCTTTCGCCAGTAACCTCCTCCAGCCATTTCCCAGATTAAACTTGTATCACCCATCCTTTGTGGCTGTCCAGATGGGATATGGGAAAGATAGCCTTTTGTCGGCCTCCCCCAAAGAATGCAAAGAAGTAAAGTGGGTACATTTGGATGTAGTCTGAGGCCTAATTTATATTGCATATATTTATATACATATATAGTACATTTTATAACAACATTTTGGAATAAAAAACAGTTATACATTTTTTTGTTGTTTTTGCTGCAATTGAATGGGAAAATAGATCTGAAGCTGTTAATCTCTCCATTTACTGCACCGCACACGACTGAAGCTTCGTGCCCTCGAATGGGCGTATATATCGACTACTTTTAATATTTATTAAAAATAAAAAATAATAGGAATGCTATTTATATACGCCGTAAGCTACTATATACATATTTATTTATTTATTTTACAGGAGTGTGCAAATTAAATGCACGAAATACTTTTGACTGAGTTATGATTGACTTTTTTGAGAACTTACCATTTCCCATTCGCTTTCTTGTGTTTTAGAAAAGAATCCAATTCACTATTCACAGAATGGCTAGACGAATATTGCAATAGTTACACACACATGAACATAATCTCGTGTAAGGACATTTATGTGAAGACATTGACTGAGATGATGAAAGGGCATAGGTAGGTCAAGAATAAATGAATGAAATGAATTAATGAATGAAATGAAGTGAATTAATTTAAATGGTTGTAAAGAAAGGAGGTCAACAAAAATTGAAGATTAAATTATTCAATAATTAATACCTACAAGAAGATATTAACATAACATTAATCAATTCAGGCAGAAACATTAATATATGAATGAACATTTCCAAACAATATTTATACGGCATAACATTAGACACAACGCAGCATATAATAATATCTTACAGACTGTAAATTCTTCATTATTATACGAAACAACTGATACTAAAGATACCAGTATGAGGATTTAGTATTCAAGGTATGGAAAATGCGAAAGGAAATAATTTACTTTATGACGTCTTTGTCTATCAAATAATGCAATATAGGTAAATTCATAAATAATACGTTTTGTCCCTTAGTTCGGATCTATACAAAGAGTAACTCATTATAGGGAGTAGCAAGAGAAAATGAGTTCTAAAGACACATTAGTGAGGAGTTTATTGCCCTGGTACAAGAGTGAGTGAAACAGTAAATAAGTATACACAATAGTACTTAATAAATTTCGTGCATTTTGGGATGAAGTAAGGGAAATTCGTTTATGAGAGCGAACTTCTTATGGCACAAACATGAAAACCGTCTGAACATGAGAATGGTAGCTCACATGATTGTGAGTAGTATAGCCGCAAAAGGTTAGAGTGCAGGAATGTTGCAATTTATTACGTAATGTTGCAATGCTGCAAAGGAGGGAGGGGTTGTTGCAAAGGGGGGGTGTTGCAAAAAATCCCCAAAGGGGGGGGGATGCTGCAGGTGCAACAAGGGGTCATGAAACTTGGAGGCGTCGTTATCCCCAAGAGAAAGGAGAGAAAGGAGGAGAGGTGTTCACCCGGCAGGAGCCAAGTGCATATTAAGACTTCAGCCGAGTAGGCGTTGTCTTATAGGCTCCTAATCAGCCAGTTGGCTGAATCAGACAGTTGGCTTAGAAGGAGCCAAGGGGGGAGGGGTACACCTGAAGGGGAGAGAGAGAGAGAGAGTAGCGGCCTTTGATTGCAAGGCATGCAACTTGGAGGCGGAGTTCTCCCCCAAGCTATTTTCGTTTACCTAACCTAAGAGGCCTCTAAGGGGTTTTCCCAAAGGGCCAGAAAGAGATAGGACCAGATGTCCTTGCTCGGCTGGGAGCCGAGCTTGAATGACTCCGTCATCAACTTCTCACTCCTTTATAGACCTCTATTCCGGCTGAGTTGCCAGATAGCGCCATGTATTAAGTTGCCAGATAGCAAAAACCATATAAAATACTACAATATATTTATATAGTTAATCAATTAATTGTTGGAAGATTCATCTGTTTATTTAAACACACGCTCTTTACGCAATAAATCACTTAATTCCTATTTTATTATAAATACCCAACAACAGTGGTAAAAACGAAAGGTAAAGAAACCTTGCGAAGAAAGTTGAAAAAAAACGAAAGGTAAAGAAACAAAGAAAGTTGAAATTAACCAAAACACGCTCGTCCATTCCCCCCAATCTCCTCACCCCCATCTGTGTTTATATATATATATATATATATATATATATATATATATATATATATATACATATATAGAAAGAATCATAATAACCGTGTCTATTTAATTTCGTCAACCCTTATATATATATATATAATATATATATATATATATATATATATATATGATGAATAAAACCACGAAGGAAAGGAAACACAAAACGGTGCTCAAGCGCTTTCGTCTAATGACATCCTCAGGAACACTGAAATACATAAAAGGTTACGGCCTGTATATAGGTTACAGAAAGAGAAAAAAATATATAAATAAATAACATACATACACACAAACATATATACATATATATATACATACATATCTACACACATACACACACATATATATATATATATATATATATATATATATATATATATATATATATGCAATAAACGGAGAAGTAAAAATAAAACTTAGAAATTAAGGATTAGAAGATTAACAATGAGGCATATCGATTTTTAGCACAAGATCAAATGAGTTATAAAAATAATACAAATTTATACTGGAGATAAGCCCAGGTTTAACACTTTGCCTTTTTAGAGTCAAGTTTCGATATATATAAAAATAAATTGAAGATTAAAAGTTAATAAAGTAGCTTACAAGTTTACCAAAGATTAAGTGTCCTACCCTTTTTATCTAGATTTGTTTTGAAGGAATTCAAAACAACAGGATCGAGTTGAAAAAGACCTTTGCTTATGTTGAAGTTATTTGAAAGTTGAATAATGGCAGACTCAAGAATATTTCTATTGACAATGTTGCTCGAATGAAATAAAACTGAAGCATTATTCCAATCAATACAGTGGGATAACTCTGACAAATGGACAAAAAGAGCACTGGACAACTGTCCTGTTCTGACGGAATATTGATGCTGTTTTATACGTGTGTGCAAATCCTTTCCCGTCTGACCTATGTAAAAGGAATCACATTGTTTACACCCAATTTTATAGATAATGCCTGAATTATTGGTAGGGCTATTTTTTACTATGATATTTTTCACAATATTGTTATATGAAAATACTACATTAATATCCAAAAGTTTAAGTACATTAGCAATGCCTAAAAAGCCCGGGAAAAATGGAAGTACTAAAATATTTTTTGACAAAGTACGAGTGTTATCATTGACACGATAGAAAGTTCGTTTTGCCTTGTTGAGACAAGATTCCATAAACGCAGATTGGTAACACAGATCACTTCCAATACCGTTGATTTTTTCTAATTCGGCATCGATGTATTCCGGACTGGCGATCCTAAGGGCGCGGAGAAACATTGATGAAAAAATGGCCTTCTTAGTGGGGGTGTCATGTCCCGAGTAAAAGTGTACGTAGGACAAGTTGTTTGTTGTTTTCCGATAGATACTAAACTTAAAACCTGGGCTTTCCCTATGTACACGCACATCCAAAAATGTGATTGACTTGTCTTGTTCCACTTCTAAAGTAAACTTAATGGAGGGGACTTGATCATTTAACTGAAGGAGGAAGTTATCCAGGTCACGATTCATGGGCCAGATACACAAAATATCGTCGACGTACCGCAACCAAGGGATGCCAACCCCCAGGATTCTCGGAATGTAAGTAATTTCGAAAAACTCCATATAAATATTGGAGAGGAGGGGCGATAAGGGGTTGCCCATGGCCATCCCAAACACTTGTTGATAATACTCGTTATTGAAAATGAATTTACAGTCTTTAATGCAAAGCTTAATAAGTTCCAAAACAATGTGTGAAGGTAGTGGCAGGTCATACTTATGTAATTCTTGGGAGAGAAAGTCAAGCATATCATCAATCGGCACTTTTGTAAACAATGAACAAACATCAAAACTGATCAATCTATCGTTAGTTGTTTCAGTACGTGCATTATTCAATTTTTCAGTAAGATCCATGGAATTTTTTACTGAAAAATTGAATAATGCACGTACTGAAACTAACGATAGATTGATCAGTTTTGATGTTTGTTCATTGTTTACAAAAGTGCCGATTGATGATATGCTTGACTTTCTCTCTCAAGAATTAAATAAGTATGACCTGCCACTACCTTCACACATTGTTTTGGAACTTATTAAGCTTTGCATTAAAGACTGTAAATTCATTTTCAATAACGAGTATTATCAACAAGTGTTTGGGATGGCCATGGGCAACCCCTTATCGCCCCTCCTCTCCAATATTTATATGGAGTTTTTCGAAATTACTTACATTCCGAGAATCCTGGGGGTTGGCATCCCTTGGTTGCGGTACGTCGACGATATTTTGTGTATCTGGCCCATGAATCGTGACCTGGATAACTTCCACCTTCAGTTAAATGATCAAGTCCCCTCCATTAAGTTTACTTTAGAAGTGGAACAAGACAATTCAATCCCATTTTTGGATGTGCGTGTACATAGGGAAAGCCCAGGTTTTAAGTTTAGTATCTATCGGAAAACAACAAACAACTTGTCCTACGTACACTTTTACTCGGGACATGACACCCCCACTAAGAAGGCCATTTTTTCATCAATGTTTCTCCGCGCCCTTAGGATCGCCAGTCCGGAATACATCGATGCCGAATTAGAAAAAATCAACGGTATTGGAAGTGATCTGTGTTACCAATCTGCGTTTATGGAATCTTGTCTCAACAAGGCAAAACGAACTTTCTATCGTGTCAATAATAACACTCGTACTTTGTCAAAAAATATTTTAGTACTTCCATTTTTCCCGGGCTTTTTAGGCATTGCTAATGTACTTAAACTTTTGGATATTAATGTAGTATTTTCATATAACAATATTGTGAAAAATATCATAGTAAAAAATAGCCCTACCAATAATTCAGGCATTATCTATAAAATTGGGTGTAAACAATGTGATTCCTTTTACATAGGTCAGACGGGAAAGGATTTGCACACACGTATAAAACAGCATCAATATTCCGTCAGAACAGGACAGTTGTCCAGTGCTCTTTTTGTCCATTTGTCAGAGTTATCCCACTGTATTGATTGGAATAATGCTTCAGTTTTATTTCATTCGAGCAACATTGTCAATAGAAATATTCTTGAGTCTGCCATTATTCAACTTTCAAATAACTTCAACATAAGCAAAGGTCTTTTTCAACTCGATCCTGTTGTTTTGAATTCCTTCAAAACAAATCTAGATAAAAAGGGTAGGACACTTAATCTTTGGTAAACTTGTAAGCTACTTTATTAACTTTTAATCTTCAATTTATTTTTATATATATCGAACTTGACTCTAAAAAGGCAAAGTGTTAAACCCGGGCGTATCTCCAGTATAAATTTGTATTATTTTTATAACTCATTTGATCTTGTGCTAAAAATCGATATGCCTCATTGTTAATCCTCTAATCCTTAATTTTTAAGTTTTATTTTTACTTCTCCGTTTATTGCATATATATATATATATATATATATATATATATATATATATATATATATATATATATATATATATATATGTGTATGTGTGTAGATATGTATGTATATATATATGTGTATGTGTGTAGATATGTATGTATATATATATATGTATATATGTTTGTGTGTATGTATGTTATTTATTTATATATTTTTTTCTCTTTCTGTAACCTATATATAGGCCGTAACCTTTTATATATTTCAGTGTTCCTGAGGATGTCATTAGACGAAAGCGCTTGAGCACCGTTTTGTGTTTCCTTTCCTTCGTGGTTTTATTCATCATAAATATTTTTTACGTGGTACTTTCGTGAAATAATTTTCATATATATATATATACAGGGTGGGGCACGGGAACCAAGTGTTTTTGGAATAATCAGGAAAATGATATTTATTTTTGTAAAGAAAATATATTGGTAGAACAACATTCGTAAGAACATAGCATTTCATGTCATAATAATCATGTACCGAAAATTATATCTGGCATATGATGTCCTTGGCCGTCGACGCATTGTTGAAGGCGTTTATGAAAATTGGCCTCCACTCTTCCCAGCAGGTCTCTGTTGATTTGGATGATTTGTTGACGGATCGCTTCCTTCAATGCATCTAATGTACGGGGCTTGTCCTCGTAGACACGTGACTTGAGGTACCCCCATAGAAAGAAGTCACATGTGGACAAGTCAGGGGACCGAGGGGGCCATGCAATGTCACCAAATCTCGAAATGAGATGGTTGGGAAACAGGGGCGAAGAACAGCCATTGACGCTCTGGCGTGTGTGGCGTGGCCCCATCTTGCTGAAACCACAAATGTCGACGAGCAATACGCCTTCTTCGTAACTCAGGGATGAAAAAGGTGTTCACCATCTCAATGTAACGCCCAGATGTTATGGTAACGGTAACCCCATTTTGTTCGAAGAAATAGGGACCGATGACGCCAAACTTTCCCACCGCGCACCAAACTGTAACCTTAGGGCTATGCAGCGGTTTTTCATGGAGTTGTCGCGGATTTTCAGCAGCCCAATACCGACAGTTTTGATTGTTGACGGCCCCATTAAGGTGGAAATGGGCTTCATCACTCATTACCACCATCATGTTTTCATTCTGCTCATAAAGTGCAAGCATTTCCTGTGCAAAATTCAGTCGTTGGGGGCAATCGTTTACATTCAATTCCTGCACCATCGCTAACTTGTATGGGTGAAAATGTAATTCTTCATGCAAAATCCGTCTAACAGTACGATTGCTGATTCCGAGTGCAGCTGAATGTCTCCGAGCAGAGCGGCCTGGGCTTTGAAATCGCTTGTCTGACCCTTTCAACGTTCTCTGGAGTACGCACAGTGCGTTGCGGCCCCTTCGGTTTTGTTTTCATTATTGAGCCTCCTGTTCGAAGATTGTTAACCCAACGTAAGATTGTGTCACGAGCGGGAACAGAGTCATTTCGATGAATGTTGAATCTGCGGCGAAACGCACGCTGAACTGCTGTCACTGACTCGCCACTCCTAACAAAATGATCATACGCGAACATGCGGTGTTCTAACGTCCACTGCTCCATGATGGCACCTGAAAGATAAAGGTGAGTGTTAGTTAAAGTTAAATGCTATGAACCCAGGAATGGAATGCTACCTACCCCACGCCCCTCCCATTCCTAATGGCCGATTACTAGCTATTCAAAAAACCCTTGATTCCCGTGCCCCACCCTGTATATATATATATATATGTATATGTAAATTGAATTTCACCGAATTAAAACCAAAACACACGGTCGACCATTCCTCCCAATCTCCTCACCCCATCTGTGTTTGTATATATAAACGAATGAACAACTCGTGCACACACGCACACGCCTCTGTACATATCATGTGAAGGAAAATCAGAAAAAATGCCAAACGTATATTAATTTAAACCAAATGATGCTAAATAATGTAAAACAAATGAATTTTCTCCTTTTAATTATTCAATATAAGAAATTATTCATTAAGCGTTGTTTTTCCTTTCACGAGGAAAGGATTTCCGAGAATCTGGTCAACTCGAAACACACGCTCGTCCATTCCCCCAATCTCCTCACCCCATCTGTGTTTGTATATATAAACGAATGAACAACTCGTACACACACGCACACACACACCACACACACACGCACACGCGGAAAGGATTTCCGAGAATGACCATAATTTTACCTTTCTTCCAGTCAACTTGAACAAAACCTCTCTTGACTCCGATTCTTAGCAAACCTGAAAGTACTAATAATTATATATATATATATATATAT